>SZWC01011858.1:23965-43700 GCA_023375785.1 Penium margaritaceum
GCGACCAGCGTCATATAGCTGGTCGGCCTGGGTGGAGTCGTAAGGGAGGGTGTAGTAGGCCCATAGACCCTCCCCCTGCGTCCAGATCCGGAAGCTGAGCTCCCAGCTCCGGAACTTCTTGCCGGCCTGAAGCGGCGGTGGCGGCGTCTCAAAGTCCTTATGCCTACGGCCGGCATCCAGAGTGGGGCCAAGGACGGAGGTCACTGTCTGCCGTTGGCGCTGAGTCTGCTGTTGTGCTAAGTAGTATGTGGCGGCGGACACTGCAGGGCTAGCGTGCCCTGGAGGGACGAACGACGGCAGCGCGCTGGTGGCGGTTTGGGAGGCGACTGGCTGTAGCGCCGCAAGCTGCTGTGTCAAGGCAACGAGTTGTTAGTGAAGAGCATCAAGTGGATTAGGGGTGCCGCCAACTTTACTAGTGGACTGCTGCTGCTGCTGCTGCTGTTGCTGTAAGGGCGGCGGCTGCTGCTGCAGCGGCGGTGGCGGCTGCTGCTGTAGAGGCGGCGGCTGCTGCTGCTGCAACAACGGTGGCTGCTGCTGTATGGGCGACGACTGCTGCTGTAGCGGCGGCGGCTGCTGCTGTAGAGGCAGTGGCTGCTGCTGTTGCAATGGCGGCGGCTGCTGCAGCAATGGCGGCGGCGGCGGCGGCAGCTGCTGGTCCTACGGCGGCGGCGGCTGCTGCTGCTGCAGTGGCGGCGGGTACTGCTACTGCTACAGCGGCGGCGGGTGCTGCTGCTGCTGTTGCTGCTGCAGCAATTGCTGCAAGAATGGAGGGGTGGGGGTCCCTCCATCAGAGGAGGACCCCCCCTCGGCCGGACTACCAGCCATGGCTTGGTGTCAGGTTTTTTTTTTCCTCTGTGTTGCTGCTTCAACAAGAAGTTGGGGGAGAGGGAAGTTTACCCACTCCTCTGGCCCTCCCCCTTTCCCCTTTCACCCTCCTGTTTTTTGTTATGATGTCAGCAGTGACATCACCAGTGACGTTAGCAGAGGGGTGCTGACGTCAGCAGCAGCGAATGTTGGGGCTGCCGCTGCTGCTGTTGGTGCTGATGCTGCTGCAGCTGCTGCTACTGCTGCTACTGCTGTTGTTGTTGCTGCTGCTGTTGCTGCTGCTACTGCTACTGCTGCTGTTGCAGCTGCTGCTGCTGTTGCTGCTGCTGCTGCTGCTACTGCGGGTGCTGCAGCTGCTGCTGCTCGTGCTGCGAGCTGCAGCAGTTGCTGTGGCTGCTGCAACTGCAGCAGCAGGCTGCTGCAGCTCGCTGCTGCAGCTGAGTGCTACTGCAACTGCTGCGTGCTGCAGCAGCTGCTCGCTGCAGCTGCAGGCTGCTGCATCGAGCTGCGGGGGTGGGGGAATTTTTTGGTTGTCTCTTTTTTTTCTTTTTTTTTTCTTGTCACAGCGGGCAGCAGTCTGCTGCAAGCAGCGGGCTGCTACTCGCCCAGCAGCAGCGAGCTGCTGCTTGCTGGCAGTAGCGAGCTGCTGCTCACTGCTCACTCGCTGCGAGCAGCGGGCAGCAGCAGCCGCGGCTGGCAGCTGCTGCTCGCTGCTGCTGCTGCAACTGCAGCTGTTGGCTGCTGCAGCTCGCTGTAGCAGTTGCTACAGCCCGCTGCTGCTGCTGCACGCTGCTGCAGCTGCTGCGTGCTGCGGCTGCTGCCTGCTGCTGCTGCGGGCTGCTGTAGCCGGCTGCTACTGTGGGCTGCTGCTGCTGCTGCACGCCGCTGCCGCTGCTGCACGGTGCTACTGCTGTTGCTGCGAGCTGCTGCTGTTGCGGGCTGCTACTGCTGCTGCTGCGAGCTGCTACTGCTGCTGCTGCGAGCTACTGCTGCTGCGGGTTGCTGCGAGCTGCTGCTTCTGCTTGCTGCTGCTGGTGGTGCCAGTCTCTGCACCTGGGTGACGTTGCCGCGTGCGTCACGCCCACAGACGTCAGACGCCGCCTGCCGCTCACCTCCTCGCGTTACGCGTGGGGGTCAGTGCTGCCGAGAAATTTCGGCAGCATTTCCCCTGGCCCAGTGGCCGTGGGAAAAATTCTGACGCCGCCACCAGGAGGGTCAATGCTGTCGGAAAAAATCCGGCTGCATTTCCCCTGCACTGGCGCATATGGGAGGTCCGCCGGCGTTGTCTGGCACCTGTTTGCCAGTCTTCTGCTGCTGCTGCTACGCTCTGGCTCTGATACCAAAAAGGAAACTATGCAGCAGGTTGGGGCAACAGCGTTGTTGATGCAGCGTGCGGGCTTCCACGCTCGTTGCTTAAGTGAGCTGCCCCCTCAGTCTGCTGCTCTAGAGTCTAAGTCTGGAAGCTCTGGGTTTTGTTACTCAGAAACGCGCGCGCCAGAGTTAGCGCCAGAAAGCAGCTGAAAACTGATAATGACTGATTAGGAATGAAGAATGAACAGCAATGGGGGACCCCTCCAAGTTCTAGCCCCCCCCAGCTCTGTAGAGCTTGTTACTCAGTTCATCAGCCAATCAGAAAATAGCTCAGTTCAGGCTGGCAGGTTTTCTCGGTGAGGCCTGCCAGGCAACCGACAGCCCAAAACCCGGGCGCCGTCCGTTTTGCCTGAAAACTGGACCATACCATAATACCGACGCTGCAAACGCAGCCGTGCGGTCAGAATCTGCTAGAAAAATAGTAGTGAGGAGTTATGGCAACCTAAACCCAGATAGTGCCCACGATGGTTTATGCTGCCAAATAGGGCCACGCAATATGCAACTGGGACCCTAGGCAGTGCATGACGACGCAGGCACGACAGTACGCGCTGGGCGCATGCAGACAGCGACTGCGGCGGCAGTGACTGCCGGCAGTGCGACCGCCGAGGAGGCCTGCCGATGGAGCTGAAAACGTCGCCGGAGAGAGGAGGCTCCTGCGAACCGCGAGACGACCTCAGCGTGCGTCGGCTCCACCGGACGACACTCCATCGGCGTCGAGTCTCGCCGTCAGTCATCTGCACGCCGATGTACACAAGCCGGGAGGACACAACAGAGCACAATGAGCACAAAAAACCAACACTAGCTCCCCCCCACTAGTGTAGAAGTTGTTACTCAGCTAACCACCTAATTAGAAAATAGTCATGGGCCTATTTTTTGGCAGGCAGGATCTTCTCGGTGAGCCTTGCCAGACGTCCGACGGTCCAAAACCGGGGCGTCGTCCGTTTTGCCTAAAAACTGGACCATACCATAATACCAACGCGCTGCAAACACAGTCGTGCGGTCAGAATCAGCTATTAAAATAGTAGCAAAGAGTTATGGCTGCCCGAACGCAGGCAATGCCTACGACGGTCCATGATGCCACACAGTGCCACACAGCAAGAGACATGGACCCTAGGCAGAGCATGATGCTGCAGACACAATGGCACAGTCAGAAGTAGCGCTGGGTTCATGCAGACAGCATCTGTGGTGGCAGTGATCGCCGGCGACCCGACCGCCGAGGAGGCCTGCAGATGGAGCTGAGCACGTCGCCGGAGGGAGGAGGCTCTAGCAAAGTGCGAGTAGGCCTCGGCGAGCGTCGGTTCCATCGGACGACACTCCAGCAGCGTCGAGTCTCGCCGTCAGTCATCTGCACGCCGATGTACACAAGCCGGGAGGACAGATCGGATCACAATGAGAGATGCGCAAAAATTAACACTCCCCTATGACTGACAGGCGTAGTGCACATGTGCGGACTGAGACACAATCAACAACCAATCTCCCCCGGGGCACACAGAGACGCAGGCATGGACAAAGAGAGCCACTCACGGAGGCAGGCCAATCGAACTCACAGCCTTTTTGAATGAGTCGCGCTTCAATGTCTTGGTCAAGAAGTCAGCTAGTTGCCGTGCTGTCTCAACCGACACAATGCTGATGCTGCCGTCATGCAACAACGAACGCACATAGTGATACTCAACTTTGATTTCCCTTGTGCGTGTGTAATGCACGCCGTCATCGGCGGCGATGGCCATGGGACTCTCATTGTCACAATGCAATGGGATGGATGTGACTGACTGACGCAACTCGGATTACAGCCGACACAACCACACACTCTCACACGCGCCTGAGCTGAGGGCCATGTACTCAGCCTCAGTAGTGCCGCGTGCAATGCACCCCCGCTTGCCACTGCGCCAGGACACAGCTATGCCGCCGACCAGGAAGATCTAGCATGTGCGACTCTTACCGTCTGGATTGCCGGCCCAGTCACTGTCGGTATAGCCCACCGCGACGACAGACGGCTGGCAGCGGAACATGAGACCTCGCCGAGGAGTCGAGACGACGTAGCGTAGTACTCGGATTGCAACCTCGAAGTGGAGGTGACGTGGCTCCTGAGAGAACTCAGCCAGGAGGTTGACGGAGAAAGTGATGTCTAGGCACGTCATCGTCGCCAGGAACATTAGTGACCCGATGACTCGCAGATACGTGGTCACGTCAATTGGCTCCCCCACAACGGCTGGGTCTAGACCGTTGGCCCCTCCGGGCCGCCGGCCCGGAGGGGCCAACGGGCGTGACTGCAGCGGCTAGCCCAGAGGGGCCAACGGACGCGACTAGGGCCGTCGGCCCGGAGGGGTCAGCGGGCATGACTGCGGTGGCTTTCTCCATAGGACTAGTGGGTGTGACTGGGGTGGCTGGCACGGAGGGACCACTGGACACGACTGGGACCGCCGGTCCGGAGAGGCTGGCCGGCGTGTCTGGGGCTGATGACCTGGAGGGGCCAGCGGGCGAATCTGGGACCGTCAGCCAGGAGGTGCCAGCGGGCACATCTGAGAACGTCGGCCCGGAGGGGCCAGCGGGCGCATCTAAGACTGTCGCCCCGGAGGGGCTAGTGAGCGCATCTGGGACCGTCGGCCCGGAGGGGCCAGCGGGCGCATCTGGGATCGTTGGTCTGGAGGGGCCAGCGTGCGCATGTAGGACCGTCGGCCTGGAGGGGCCAGCGGGCGTGACAGGGGCTGTTGGCTCAAAGGGATTGACGTACCACCTTGAAGCGGCAGGACGGAGGACGGACTCACAACTCC
Organism: Penium margaritaceum; assembly: GCA_023375785.1. NCBI lineage: Eukaryota > Viridiplantae > Streptophyta > Zygnematophyceae > Desmidiales > Peniaceae > Penium > Penium margaritaceum. The sequence continues at coordinate 28,933 of SZWC01011858.1, forward strand.
CCCACGCAATGGGAGGGACACCGATGAGCCGGAGCAAACAAGGTCGCGCGGAAACAGCTCTTGAAAGAAGAGGGCATTGCGGGAGTCGACGATGCAGTATCAGGAGGGATCCCAGAAGCGCCAAGCCTTGGACTGACGAGAGACACCGAGAAAGGTGCAAGGACGCCTGCGAGGGGCAAGCTTCTTGCCCTGTTGCGGGGTGGGCAACCACACACTGGCCACGCAACCCCACACGCGAGCAGGGCGGAGGTCGGCTTGCTAACCGCACCAGTGATGGTAGGGCATGGACGGGCGGGGAAGGGGTCCGTGAGGAATCCGGTTCCAGACCCATGTCATGTACGCCATGGCTTCAAAGCAGAAGCCATTGGAGAGGCCAGAATCAACCTGCATGGTGCGGACGGCATCGGCCATGGTACGGTTCCACCGTTCAGACACGCCGTATTGGGCGGGTGTGTAGTGCGCAGACGTCTCGTGGTGGATACCGCACGAGGCAAGAAAGGTCGTGGTTTCGCCCATGTATTCACCGCCGCAATCGGAGCAGAAGCGGCGAAGAGGTCGACCACACTCATGATCCGCAAGGACAAGCCAGTCCTGAATGGCACGGGCAACATCGCTCTTCTGCCGAAGATAGAAGACCCAGCGGTCACGAGAGTGGTCGTCAGTGAGGGTGAGGACATAACGNCCATGCTCTCCAACGGACGCGGTAGGGAGAGGACCCATGACGTCGGAATGGACCGGGTCGAGAGTGGCGGATGCACGAGAGGAGGACAAAGGGTATGTGGACCGGTGCATCTTGCCCTGAGCGTAATCAATGCACTCCGTGGGGCACGGTAAGGGGAAAGTCTCAAGGTCAAGGCCCTTGGCCGGCTGGGTGCAGAGCATGCTGTCGACGGCAACAGAGTGGACGTGGTAAAGGCGAGGGTGCAAGAGACGGATGTGCTACGGAGAAAGCGTGCAGGTGACAAGCACATGGCCAGTGGTGGCTGACGAGGAGATGACAGAGGGAGAGGAAGACAGATGAGGCACATGCCACAGCTTGCCACTGGCGGTGGCGTGGAGAATGACAAGCCCAGAAGGACGCAAGGACATGTTGCTAACACCACGGGATTGCACGACGTCCATGCTCATGCGGTCAAGGGCAGTAATAGATAGGAGGCTGAGCTCAAGAAGGAGGATGAAAGGAACATCGGTTAGGAAGAAATCACCTGTAGGACCACGGAAACAAATGACACCAATGCCACGAACAGGTAACACCTAGCCGGAGCGCATCCGGACACAGGAGACATCGCCAACAGAACCAAGCATACCAAAGGCATCGCGAGAGGCTGTCATGTGATGCGTGGCGTCGATGATCCGGGTCTCCGCCGGGTCGTGGACCGGAGTCGCCAGATTGTTAACAGTCACATGGCAGCAAGCAAGAGATGCAGACGCGGTGGAATGGGATGCGAACCGAGATTGCAAATAATCAAGCCATGCGACGTCGTCACGGAAGGGAACAGGGGAGACCACAGGAGACGGCAAGGCAAAGGAGGAGGCAGGGCACGACCGCAACTCAGTCTCAGTCATGGAGGGTGAGGGTGTCGAGCAGGTGACGCAACTTGCACTTCCCCGGGGGGAGGGTGAGGTAGGCCGAGTTGGAGCGCAATGAACTCCTCCAACTGTTGCTCACGTGTGGATGGCTCGGGATTGTAGATAGAGTGTGGAGTGATGGTGCCGGAGCCCGGATAGAAGGAAGACTGCGCCAGTGAATGGAACGGCGGCGTCGACGGCTGCGGATGTTGGTGCTGAGGAGCTGGGGTCTGCGGGATCGGGGTCGAGGTTGCAGGAGTGGAGCTGCAAGGCGGGGTCAAGGCGTCGGAGGTGGCAACAGTGACGACGGCGGAGGCGTAACGACACTCTCGCTAGTGACGCATGGTGGCGATGACGTGAGCCTCGTCCATCGGTAGTGAGCACGTGTACCACCCATGTCCTGGTTGGCAACAGTTGTGGTAGACCTAGCCATTTCCACTAGACCCAGTTGACTGCTACTTCGACTATTGCTGCTGACCCTTGTCCTTCTTGCCCCGACGCTTCTTCTTTCCCGGCAAAGAGGAGCTAGTGGAAGTCGCTGTTGCGGGTGAGGCGATGGCCACGGAGGCAAAGACAAGTGAGGTGAGGGCCTCTGTGCGCTGGAGGCGGGACTCCATATGAGCTTCCTCCATCCTGAGGAAGAGCTCGTATGCCCAGGGCATGAGGGTGCCCTGGGCCGCCATGGTGGAGAGAACCTCCTGGGAGTAGTGGATGAAGACGCCCGCGTAAGCACCGGTGGCATCGCGCTTGATGGTGAGAAGCGTGGCAAGAGGGGGTGGAGTAGAGGTGCCGAGGCGACGGAGGATGTCCTTAGCCCTCTGCCTGTAGGCGGTGATTGTCCCGGTCTCCTCCATGTGGAGGGAGTTGAACTCCCGCAGCAGGCGGCTGGTCTCAACCTCGCTGGATAGACGATGGGGACGAGTGAGAACATGCCACACGGCAACATGGTGTTGTGTCTCACAGAGGTGAAGTCGCCAAGGAAGGGCTCTAGGGCTAGGCGGGACGCTGGAGGAGCGACGGGGACGAGAGCGCGTGCGGTGTGACGAGCATCATACAAATGGTCAGCCTGGGTGGAGTCGTATGGACGGGTGTATTGTACCCACAAGCCCTCACCTTGCGCCCAGATGCGGAAGTTGAGCTCCCAGCTCCGGAACTCCTCGCTTTCCTGGAGCAGCGGGAGCGGCGTCTCAAAGTCCTTTGGCCTGCAATCGGCGCCCAGAGTGGGACCAAGGACTGAGGTCATGGTTTTTTGCTGGCACTCTGTCTGTAGTTGCGCAAGGTAATGCGTAGCAGCACACACAGCAGGGCTTGTGTGCCAAGGAGAGATGAAAGGCGGTGGGCCACTGGTGCGAGTCTGAGAGGCTGATGGCTACAGTGCTGCAAGCTGTTCCGTCAGCACGGCAAGCTGTTGTTAAATAGCGGTTAGGGGGTCAGAGGCGTTGGCGACGGAGCCTGTGGAATGCTGTTGCTGCTGCTGCTGCTGCTACTCTTGCAGCTACTACAAGAAAAGGGGGAGGGGTACCCCCCCTGGGGGTACCCCCAACAGAGGAGGATCCCTCCATAGTGGGGCTATTAGCCATGGTATTGGTGCCCCTTTCTCTTGTTTTTTGTGTGTGTTGATGACATCAGCAGTAACGTGAGGGAGTGTGAAACGACTACACGTGAATGCCACAGGGGCGGTGAGCCACGCACAGCAGCATTAGCTATTGTGGCGACAATAGCAGTAGCAGCAGCAGATGTGGCAGCCGCGATAGCTGCAGTGTCATGCAGCAGGAGCAGTGGCGGTAGAGTTGCCGCTCACAGCAACAGCAATAGTGGTAGTAGCAGTAGTAGCAACGACCAACACTAGAATTCATAGTAGCTGAATAGGCGGCAGCACCAGCAGTCGCAGCAACCGCTTTGCTGCGCGACAGCAGCAACAACCGCAGCTAGAGCATCGCATCAGCCGCTGTAGCAGTGGCGTCAGCAGTAGCGGCGCATAACAACAGCAGCAGTACCTCTTATAACAGCAATAGCAGTTTCGGGCAGAATTCAAATGACTACATAGTGCGGCGACTACGATAGCGCTTGTTGTTTCGCCTTCTTAGCTGACAGCGGATTGTGCGTTGGTGGCAATCTCCGCTTCGAGACGCGTCCTAGACCGGAGTCTTCCTGGGGCCCATGGATTGGTGCGCGCACTTTTCTCCATAGGATCGACGGCGGATTCGAGTCTTTTTATCTGTGAGGGCTGGGTCGTCTACCGCGTGGAGCAACAGTCACACCTGCAGCCGCCACCCCTTCTTTTCTTGGAGCAGTGTTCACTCTATTATTGGCAGCAACATTAGTAGCCACAGTTAGTCAGACTCTAGTCTCCGTGCTGTGGTAGTGCAGCTCGTCCCATCTGGTCACGTCTACTGACCCAGACACCGTGACTTCTAGGAGTGACATCACCTACTGGTCTCATCCTCTCCCGTAGCTTGGTGTTTACCACAGGGAATAGGTGCTCTCGGTACCTATCCATCGTCGAGCGCACGAGATGAGTGCGCGGACATCGGAGCAGGTGCCCTACTCGTTTGCCTATTATTATTATGGTGATGGACGTCATGGTTGGCGTTGATGCTGGACGCGTCCTCGCAGCTGGCATGCTGGCTCCTGCACTTGTGCAGCGGAGCATAAGAGCACTGACTGGTGAAAGTAAAGGCAGCGGACGTGTGAACCAGGTGTCCATAGGGGACAAGGGCAATTCATGCGCAAAGTCAATCAGGAGAGAGGAGACAAGAGCCCACACTACAGGAGGAGAAAAAGTGACAAAAGAGAAGATGTCATCTAAGAGGAGTGTTAAGGATTGCAGTGTGAAATCCATCAAATGGGGAGAAATACATGAGATAGAAACGGGTGGCAGAAACAAGTGGATTTGGGAGAAAGAAGATGATGTAAGGAAATTCTGCGGCAAGGAATCTGGATCATGGATATGCGGTAAGGAGGGAAAACGTGCAAAATGAGTAGAGTTTAGAAAAGTGCGGGCCAACACTGCAACTTCTGGAAGAACGTGGCGAGCTACACAAGGTCATAAGATGATACAACAGAAGGAGTGCAGATGGGGTAGAGGGATAGTAGAGGGTGAGGGATTGGGGTAGTAGGATGATGTGGAAAAGGGGAAGATATCCCATTTGCATCATATGCGTGTGGAAGGGACAAGACCCAGGGTGCTGCATGGCCATGTAGAGTCGTCATAGCATTTTTGGGTACTTTAGAAATTAGTCATGCAGTTCATGTAAACTTTTCTTCAATCAAGTCTCAAATCTCAGACTCTCACTTGCCGTCTTGCAATCTTGCTCGCAATCCACAGTTCAGTTGCTGCTCAGTTGATTCACGCGACTTCACATGTGCCTGTGTGCGGGCTTGGACTGGCCAAGGTGGGATTTGAGGGATCGCTCGGTGTGGCCCCGGGGCTGAGAAGCGGCCTGGCAGAGCTCCACCCTGTAAAAGTCAAGTGGCTAACACAAGAGCAAGGTTGGAGAGGCACGGAAACATTGGGTATGTACATGTAAGTGTGGATCCCTGTTAAGTTCCCCTTTCCATTAGAGCCGAGTGTGAAGACAACCCTGAAGGTCCTGTGTGGTTGAAGGCTAGGAGTAGGGAAGTAGGAGATCTGGTAGTATCCGTGGAATGCACACGTAGAAAGGAATCCTCTGCCGCATCAAGTGCGATTGATAGTCAGTGTCGCTGGTCTGACAGCACTATTCATAAGAGGATGAAGGAATCTTATACACTAAACAGCAGAAGCATCAGGAGAGGAGCCATAGCAGGACCAGAGATCCTATGTATCCAAATAGCAGAAGATTTAAAGGGTCGGCACCGCGGATCCCATAGAGATAACAAAGAAGAGGTCAAGGTTAGGTGAGTTTGAAGGGATGTGCAAGAATATCATTCCAACCAGGGAGGAAATTTGGCATGAAGTAGAAAGAAACAAGTAGCAGCAAATCAGGGAGTGCGGCAAAAATTGGGGAACAATGCTGGTACACATTGGCTTGGAACTCATGTGCATCTTTGTCAGGGAACTTGACCATATCAAGTCCCTCCCAGAACCGCAGCCACTCCTTTCCGTTGTTATTCCCAGTGTGCTTTCAAGCTGCTGCTTCAGAATTTGGAAGCACTGGGACCTGTGGTAAGCTCAGCTGCATCCGCTGATCAGGTGCACCACTTGCCTTACCAAATTGACATGTCTTTGCCAGAATTTCAGATGCAAAAGATCCCGAATTTGGATCCATAGTTATTTGGCATCCTATTTTGTCTCGCATTGCGCCATTGGTCTAGCTGTTCTAGTCAACCCCTGTCCACAAGATCTCTCCCCTCTTGTCTATGGTGATGTTTCTGTGCCTTAATTCAACTGGCACGGTGTATATGAGTAGAGAAAGGCATTCCTAGCCAATGTAAAGGCCGACTGTGCAATCCCACAAATTGAAGAGCAAGGAATTGCCCATCCTCACAGCACCAGTAACGCTGGTGCTTTTTTTTCCCTTTTGCCCTTCTTTTGGTGCAACTTCGAAGGTGTACCTGCACTCACCTGGTACTCCTTAGCCTCCACCTTGGCTTCAGCCTCGTCCGAGCATGCGTCCTCCATAGCATACGGATCTGCCAGCGTTGGTAGATCCTCTAGTTGGAAATCTGGCGACTATATTCGCCAAGATCCATGGCTTGCGGCAGATGGTGCAACGGCTGTGTGATCTCCTCGTTACCGAGCGTGCTTCTGCCACTAGTTCGTCGACGGCCTCTTCCATCACATCTCTCCATCCTCTCCTCCTTCCTCATCCGATGGTGAACCTTCAGCTCCACCTGCCAGCCAGTCCCAGGCTGCCACCATCCTTCCGATCCTCCACTTTGATGCGACCACGACGCCACCTCGCGATGACATGTCTTCATGCAGTCGTTCCAGTCGAGTGACCCCGCGACATCGGCGTTAGCGCTTTGCACGCCGTGCCCGCACCGGTTTTGATACATCCTCCACCTCTTCGGCTTCTGTTGGTGTCCCTGTCGAGGAGGAGTGTGGTCACCGCGCATTGCCTGTTGTGACCGTAGCGACAGGATTCGCACTCGCGCTAGGCCGTGGTGCCCGAGCGTCCGCTCATGCAGACTCACATGATACAGTGACAACACATGGCGTGGAGTCTGATCCCGACATGGCATTCATGGTGGAGACTTGCCTGTCATCGTCCGGGCTGGATCCATATCTTCCACAGCAGCAGGTGACATCAAGAGGAGCGCAAGCAGGGCGTCCCTGGACGGTGCCACTCGTGGCTCCAACCGGTGGAGGCCCAAGGGTGGCACAGGAGTCCCGTATGGATCGGGATGCATCTAATAGAATTTTGCGGGAGAGTGTGCAACAGACTCACACTAGTCCGATGGATGTTGGAGTACTTGGGGCGTTCATGTCATCAAGGTCAACATCTACGCTGGGGCAGCACCTGGACGTTTTACAATAGCAGGTTGCATGAGGAGGAGTGCAGGTCCTGCGTGCCTTGGTGGAGCCACTTGCGATTCAGATCAGTAGCGACCTGGCGGTGGCACAGGAGTATTGTGCGGATCGAGATGTCCCATACGAATTGCCGGGGGTGTTGGCGGATGTGACTCGCATCAGCGCGACAGCGGTCACAGTGAATGAGCAAAGTCGGCCGGCTGGTCTTTAAGAGGTTGAGGCTTTCTTGAGAGCAGCAGTTCAGAGAGATGTCGTTGGGACATATGCTACAGCAGACACATCAGGTTCCACTGTCTCATCTGCGCTACCTAAGGACCAGCTTCAGCGTGATGGTCCTCACTCCATTATCGACCACGTGGCAGTGACCAGCCTTCTCGGCGAGACGATGCGTGAGCGCCAGCTGCGCTTGCTGGTTGCTTTGATGGGCATTGTTGAGTTGGAATCCTGCACACCTGTGTCCACTATGACAGCTGTTGAGGACAGTGGAGCAGATCCCTACACGCAGATGGAGTCACCTCGTCATCAGGAGCTAAGTTCTGCCCCTTCATGTTGACCTTCTGGTGACCCTGCTGATCACATCGATGTTGAGAGTGGCAGTACCTACACGGATGACATTTCCACATGCTCTACGGAATATGAAGGCTCCTCCTTCTCATTCTCTCTCGACCGCTCACTTCTAGTATGACAAACACGAGCTGTGGTGTGGATGCGCTAGCTGTAGTTGCATCTGATGTTGTAGCATCTCAGTACATTGCGAGTTTGGTTGACCCCTAGGAGGATGCACCAGCACCGGCTCCATCGTCTTTAGTAGGAGAGATGCAGATAGATCTGTACTTGCGAGTTCTACAGTCTGCATGTGTAGCATCCAGTGAGGCAGAGTTTATGCTACGTGAGGCAGACGTGGGCCACCTCTACATGTCAAAGGCAGTTTACGCCGATTTGCAAGAGCGTGTAGTGATGTTGCAGCGGGAGATGATGGCAATGCGTGAGCGATTCTCAGAGGAGGGGAGCACCACTAGTATCAGCACGAGCCTTTCGCCACCAGCATCTTGCACACCCATACTCGGGGAGGATCTTGTAGCAGCTCTGAGTATGACATTTGACAAAGACACTACCATAGGACAGCTGACAAACCTTCAGTGTCCTCCATCGTCGCTCCTGTCAACTCCGTCATCCCTCCTCCTTGTGCGGCTGCCATCACGCACCTTCATCCACCCGATTCTGCTGCTCCATCGTCACCGTCATCCATGAGTGGTGATCCGGTTTGTTGCTCCAGCCCTCTTCTTCTATCCGTATAATTCTGTGCTTCAGGGTGCTCTATCCCACCTCGGAGGCCAGCTTGGCCACTTCATCCACGCTCGCATGCTGCCCGCCCATTCCCTTTCCTCCGGCGTACATAGATGAATCGTGGTAGAGCGGACAGAGGAGATAGTGTGAGATGGGACCCTTGGCAGTCACGCGAGGACTGGTACACTGCAGGTGATGGGGTTGCGACGTGAGGAGTCGTAGCCAGAGACACCACTTTGTCTTTGAGGGTGGGAGCCGACTCGTACATGACAGGGGGAGCTATCTCTATATGATGTAGAGACCACATGATTCATCGCCTAGGATCTGTTCAGTTACGGCATCAGCATCTCCATCGAGGACATCGCCACCAGGTTCATCTGCCTAGGGGGAGTGTTGTGTGGACCTCGACTTGACGCGATGTTATGGGAAATGCATGGCAAGGGGTCCATTCTCTTCTATGAGCATACTACAGCTGCACTCTGTTGGTCGAGACCCGGACACTTGGTCGGTTGCACCAGTGTCACGAGGAGACCATGGGGTCGTGTGTCTTGGTGTGTGGCCATACTACGTGTGGCATGTGAATGCCAGCTGGTTTGTTCACAGTGGTCGAGACCCAGACACATGGTGAGGTACACCCGTATTACAAGGAGACCCTCTATGATCCTATGTGTTGATTGATGATGCTATTGTGGTCGACACATAGATACCTGTTTCATTGCTCGTAGTGGTCGAGACACGAACACTGGTACCGCCAATGTCATGAGGAGACCATTTTGTCGTCTGAAATTTGTATGTTGTGCATTACACTGGTTTGTGTGCGTGTGCATCACTCCTATCATGGTTGAGACCCAGACACTTGGTGGGATGTGCTAGTGTCTAGGGAGACCTCAGATGGGTAGCAGATGAGTGTGGTTGACAGGTGCAGATTGTGGTTTGGCATACGTCATTGTTCCATGCCTTCGTTCATTTGCTCTCGCGTGGACGGCTCTGTCAGCTAGGGGGAGGTTCATTTGTGTGGCTTCCACCCGTCACGACTGACGCTGATGCATTATCCATATACCCACATTGGCAGTAAATGGTAAAGGAGGGCATTACGACACGACGGGCCTCCGGAATGTACCGAGACTTCTCCAGCACCTACAATAGTGCCGGCGAGACGCGGTCGATGCGTTCGAGCAACACTGTAGGCTTGTCAGGAGCTAGGAGAGTTTTCTCGGTGGGTTGAGACCCGCGCATTGGGTGGACTGTACTGGTGCGACGAGGAGACCCGGTGGCTATACTAGTGCTTTCGATGTTTGGAAAGCTGTGAGTAATGTCTAGACGTTGATTCTTAGATTTTCTAGCACTGCTCCTATCTTCTCGGTGGTCGAGACCTGGGCACTCGGAGAGCTGTTACAGTGCCTCGAGGAGACCACCGTTATTGTTATTGTGGTGTACGTTGTGTGTTCTCCCCATTGACTCGTTTGGGCTCAGCGGGGGTGACGGGGCCCGGTGCGGCTAGCTCCCGGAGCCCCAACTTAAGCCCGCTAGGGGCTCATTTGTATTCTCTCCTTGTTTGTTTTTGCATGGGTCTGCATGCCCTAAATCATTTCCAATTGATCCCTCCAAGTTCTAGCTCCTCCCCGCTAGTGTAGAACTTGTAACTCAGCTAACCAGCCAATAAGAGAATAGTCCTTGTTCTATTCTCTGGCAGGCAGGGTTTTCTTAGTGAGCCCTGCAAGACGCCCGACAGCCCAAAACTCGGGTGTCGTCCGTTTTGCCTGAAAACTGGACCATATCATAATACCAACGCTACGAACGCATTCGTGTGGTCAGAATCACCTAGAAAAATAGCAGCACAGAGTTATGACTACCTGAATCCAGGCTGTGCATACGACGGTCCATGACGTCAAACAGTGATGCAGCAAGAGACATGGGCCTTAGGCAGAGGACGATGCTTCAGACGCAATGGCACAGTCAAAACTAGTGATGGGTGCATGCAGATAGCATATGCGGTGGCAGTGACCACGGGCGGCCCGACCGCCGAGGAGGCCAGCCCATGGAGCTGAGCACGTCGTTGGAGGGAGGAAGCCTCAGCAAACTGCCGGAAGGCCTCAGCGTGCGTCGGCTCCACCGGAAAACACTTTAGCGGTGTCGAGTCTCGTCGTCAATAATCTGCACGCCGATGTACACAAGCCAGGAGGACACAATAGAGCACAATGGGAGATGAGCAAAAACCAACAATCCCCCATGACTCAGAGGCGTAGTGCACATGTGTGGGCAGAAACACAGTCAAGAACTAGAATTCCCTAGGCCACACAGAGACAGAGGCAGGGATAATGAGAGACACTCACAAACGCACGCCAACCAAACTCACAGCCTTCTTGAACGAGTTGCATTTCAATGCCTTGGTCAAGAAGTCAGTCAGTTGCCGTGATGTCTCAACCCACACAATGCTGACATGCGCTCATACAACAATGAGCGCACATCGTGATACTCAACATTGATGTGCTTTGTGCGTGTATGATGTATGCCGTCATTGTCAGCGACGGCCACGTCGCTCTCATTTTCACAATGCAACGTGATGGATGCGACAAAATGACGCAACTCGGACAACGGACGACGCAACCACACACTCTTGCATGCGCCTGATCCAAGGGCCACGTACTCAGCCTCAGCAGTGCTGCGTGCAATGCACCCTTGCTTGCTAGTTCGCCAGGGCACAGCCGTGCCGCCGTTCAGAAAGATCCAAGCTATGCGACTCTTACCGTCTGGACTGCCGGCCTAGTAACTGTTGGTATATTCCACCGTGATGACAGACGGCTAGCGGCGTAACATGAAGCCTCATTAAGGAGTGGATACAACATAGTGTAGTACTCAGATCGAGGCCTCAAAGTTGAGGTGACACGGCCCCTGAGAAAACTGAGCCAGGAGGTTGACGGCACATGCAATGTCTGGGCGCGTCGTCATCGCCAAGAACATCAGTGACTCGATGACTCGCAGATACGTGGTCACGTCAACTGGCTCCACCACAACGGTTGGGTCAGGACTCTTCAGATTTACCTGGCCATAAGGTGACATGGGTGAAGATGCGATGGGCACGAGGGGCAGGTCCTCGGCGAAGCAAGTGGACAGGTTCTGTACATAAGCAGCCTGGTGGACATGCAGGATGCCCTTGGAGAGATCATGCTTGAGCTCCATGCCCAGGAAGACTCGGGCAGACGTGAGATCCTTCATCTGGTAGGCGATGTACAGCAGGTCCTTGACACGCTGGACGGCAGCTTTGTCAGGGGACGAAATGAGGAGATCCTCGACGTAGACGAGGACAGCGACGAGGGTCTGGCCTCGCGGGCTGAGGATCAGTGCGGGGTCAGCGGTACTACGCTAAAGGCCGCCGCGAAGGAGCATGCTGCTGATCTCCTGGTTCCAGCACCGAGGCAACTACTTCAGAACGTAGAGGGCCTTCCGTAGCGGCCAGACTCTCCCAGTGCCGTCATCGAAGCCTATAGGCTATACCATGTAGAGCTCCTAACCCTCCAGCGAACCATGGAGAAAGGCGTTGCTCACGTCCATCTGATGCAACTTCCACCCATGTTGGGCAACCAGACTGAAGAGTGCCCGGCTTGTGGAGAATTGGTCATCTTAGGCAAAAATCTGGTCGTAATCAACCCTAGGGACCTGAGTAAACCTTTTGGCTGTGAGGCGGGCCTTGTACTTGTCCAAGGACCCGTCGGGCTTCCATTTACGCCAAAAGTCCCACTTGGCACCGATGGCCTTCCATCCTGGAGGGAGGTTGACGAGGTCATACACGTGGTGCTGTTGGATAGAAGTGAGCTTGTCAGCGCAGGCAACATCTCAGTGTGCGGCCTCAGGAGAGGCTCGAGCCTCGCGTAGGGTGGCTGGGTCCTCCGGGCGTGCTATGGAGCAGACTGAGAGAGCGTGAGCATCTTGAGCTCCACGTGGGATGCGTGTGAGTGCAACCATAACAACATGCCGACGCTTGTGATGAAGCATGACGTAGCCCAGTGCAGAGTGAGGGTGAAAGTCTACAATGATAGCCAAAGTGGTCAGGCCGAGAGACTTGGTGCCAGGGTCCACACTCACGACCGTAGGATTTGAAAAGACACATGGAGCGACAGGGGGCTGAGACGCCAGAGGGCAAGGTGCTGCGGTCTGCGCACTCACTGACACCCAAGTTCAGAGGCTGCTGCCTGGGCCACGCGTGTAGCACGGTTGGGCAGGAGATGGCACCGAGTCTGATGGGCCGGAGGGACTTATGGACGTGACTAGGGCTGCTAGCCCGGAGGGGCGAGCGGACGCAACTGGGGCCGTCGGCCTGGAGGGGCCGGCGGGCGCGACTGGGACGGCTGGCCCGGAGGGGCCAGCGGACGTGACCGGGGCCGCCGGCCCGGAGGGGCCAGCGGGCACGACTGGGACGGCTAGCCTGGATGGATTAGTTGATGTGACTTGGGCGGTTGGCTCGGTGGGACCACTGGACACGACAGGGACAACCGGCCTGGAAGGGCCAGCAGGTGCATCTAGGGCTGCCGGTCCAGAGGGACCAGCGTGAGCGTCTGGGGCTGCCGGCCCGGAGGGATCACTGGATGCGACTCGGGCGGCTGGCCCGGAAGATAAGGGTGCACACTGGGTAAGATTCCCGGATCTTAGATTGGATCCTGATCCCTGGGTCCGGATCCTATGGAGGATTTGGATCCCCGAATCCCAAAAAAGATTCCTGGATCCTGAGGATCCCCGGATCCTCAACGGATCCCCGGGATCTCCACTCTTTGTTTTGCGTCCATCCAAAATCCAACGTTTTTTTCATACGGATTTTCACCACCTTTAAAGTATGTGTATTGAGGAGGCTTTCCATGATTAGTGGCTGAAGTCAGCACATGCATCACATGCAAGTTTTGGTCTGGGTCATCACATACATGTCATCATATCATATTCTGTTCGGATTCATGTACTTTGGACATCACACCTCACTAAATGTGGTCATTTCCCCACATTTTAGTTCACAATCCTAGTGAACTTATTCAAGCACGACCTTGACTGCTCAACCAACACATGAGGGAAGAATTCTGAACTTTGGAGAATCAAAACTTGACAGAAGAAAGGGAATGTACTCCACTGTTTTATGGCAAGTGCACATGCATGATTGTGGAATAAATGTACGCAAAGCCTGAGAGCATGGAGTTTCCCATCCGTGATTCACACAATGTCTATTGTGGAACTTCCGTAACATCGTCATCCTCCCCCCCCATGTCCCCTTCCCCCTCTCCCTCCTCCCCACCATCGTGGTCATCCTCCTCTTCATCATCTTCGTTCACGTACAAACTAAGTCCTTCCAACTCCTCGCATGCCGCACCTACAAGCCCATCCTCACGAGCTTTGCGACGCAACTCATTGATGCGCATCTCCTCCTCCCTGTACTCCGGCGCGATGATGCCGTGGGAGGAAACCGGGAAGTAAAGCAGCAAGCGCTCGTTGATCCAGCTCTTCATGGTGAGTAGATTCTCGACTGTCAAGTGCGCGAGCGAGTGCCTGAAATCAGTGATGACATGCCTGCCAAGTGAGAACAAGTGTTCAGAGGGTGTGGAGGTGGCTGGAACTGCAAGAACATCCATCGCAGCAAGGAAGAAGGACGGATAATGTCTCTGCAGTTTTCGATAATGCTTGAGCACCTTGCATGTGCCAGTTTTCTTTGGCAGCTTTGCCCATGCATCTACCTCCACCTCCAGCGACGACATCTCCGCCGTCGCTTCTGGTGCATCAGGCTCTTCAAACAGATCCCTGTGTGGATCTGCCAGAGCCTCTTCCATCAAAACATCATCCTCTGTTGGGGGTGGAGGACGCGGTCGAAGTTGTTGTCCTCCACTGACAGCACTCGATCCTTGCTGCTGCTGGGAGACCTGCTGCTGTGCAACCTACTGGCGTGCACCTTGCTGTTGCTGACCCTGCTCATTGGACCGCGGCTGTCGCTGCTGTGTACCCTGTCCACCCTCTTCATGTGTTGCCAGCTGAAAACTCTGCTCCTGGCTTTGCTGCGAGGACTGAGAGCCCTGGGTGCCTGCTGTGGTTGATGCTGCATCAGCTGCTACGAGGGCAGCTGCCTCCTCCTGTGCTATCACCACCCGGTCATGATAGGGGCGTAGCAGCGACAGCACCTTGACCTGCAATTCTGCGGCGGAGCTCATACCCATGAGCTTGTGCGTGCGTTCAAACTACCGGAGACGGAAGCGGGGATCACATGTCGTTGCAAGTATGTGGCGGTCGGTGAGAAGCCGCGCGTACTTCTTCAGTTTCACTTCCGCCGCGGCGAACCCGTCCTTGATGTCCACCAGCAGTTGCTCCTCGGCATACAGCCGCCCAGCTGCACCTCTCCTCTTGCTCTTCTCGCGCGCCATGATCGCCTTCACCTGCCACGACCCCAGCTTTTCCAGCATCGACTCGTAGAAGGGGATGACCAGGTTCA
>SZWC01011858.1:44526-62470 GCA_023375785.1 Penium margaritaceum
ACCCATGTGACTGAAAGGTGCACCTGAAAATCGGTGATCCAATGGGCCGTTACGCCGAGGTACTTCATGCCGTTCTCTCCCTTTCACCCGTCGGTTGTGAAATTGAAGGCCGACGTCACCTCTGCGAGCATCTTCTTGATGCGCTTGCGGAAGGCAGTGGCAGAAATGATGATTTGCCTACTGATGGTCATGCGGCCGGGGAGGTCTGCTGCTGGATTTGCATGCCAGAAGCCACGCTGCAGCCAGTTGCTCTCCATGGACAAGAAGCTGCAATTCTTGTCAATTACGTGCTTCCAGATACAGCTCTGGAAGTAGAGCTTCTTGAAGACGGCTCCAACGGCTGCTACTCCTCGGCCAATGACAGTGTTTGCCGCATTCACCCCCACCGCCGCAACCTGCTCAGCTGAGTTGTTCACGGCATTGACAGTGGAAATCCTCAACTTCTGTGCTACTTCCAACTCCTTTAGCTCCAGATATTGCTTCCGGTGCTTGAGGCGCAAATGTTTCCACAAGGCTGAGGTGGTGCCGTCGTTGTTGGATAAGTCTTTGGGACATAGGCCGCACTGGGCACGCGCTCCTTTGACCGGGTCAATTCGCTTTGTGAATTGATTCCAAACAACACTCGGTTCCTTCCCCCCTTTGCGCTTGTCGCCAACTTCTTCCTCGTCATCATCCTCATCGGGATCCTCCTCCTCCACAATCCGTGCAGTCTCTGTGACGGTCGCACTCTCGGCCATGGCACGTCCAACGACGTGCCAAGAAAAGCCTCTGGTTGAGGCTAAATCCTGGATCCGATCAGCGAACACAGGGGCATACTATGTCTAGCTTTCCCACGGTGAGGCTTAACTCCTGGACTTGACTGATGCCGGCTCTGGCCATCGACACCGGCGGCGTCGAATGGCCAGAGCGGCTCTGGCCATGGATACCGGCGGCGTCAAATGGCCAGAGCGGCTCTGGCCATCAACACTGGCACGTCGAATGGCCAGAGCGGCTCTGGCCATTCGATGGCCGACTGATGCCGGCTGTGGCCCTGAGCCGGCATCAGTTGCCGTAGGTGGCAACCGCCGACGTCTATGCCGACGGAGCCGTTGAGTGTTCTCTTCGATGCGAAAAAAAGCGCTTGGAGTGATGACATGGCATCGGAGTAGCACAAACCTTTCTAAAGATTGTGGTTTGAAGGTTAAAAAAAAAAAATCAACCCCTGGAGTCAGAAAAAATATTTTGTGGTGTCATTTGATGGCCCTACAGTCGCCAGGTGGGCGGCCAAGGACCACCGCAAGCCAGAAATCTCCATGGGTGAATCGGCGATGCAGGATCGCCGATCCATTCGCCGGTGTCCACATGCATGCCACCGGTGGACACAAGCGTGCATCGGTGGCATGCATGATTTAGGTGCAAGGTCAAACATTCGTTACACAAAGTGAATGACAGCGTTGCAACAATAAACAAAACAATGATTGCAAATGGAACGTTTGTACAGTGAACCAAAAACAGTGACGAAAATAAAATGTTGGAGTAGAAAGTGGGTCAATTGTGGCCGCTTTATGGAAATTTCCAGCTCAGTCACTTGCCGTCACTTAGCCAGTGAACAATCGCCACAATGTCCTCGCGGCAATTGCAAGTCCGCGGCCGACTTGCAATCGCCGATTCGGGTGATGGCCGACTGTCGGCAGCCATCACCCGAATATCTGGACAGCGGCGTCGAGCGAGCACTCCGGGTTATTTTTTCTCCCCCCCCCCCCCCCCCCCCCCCCCACGTAGCAAAACTGAAGGATCGGCGAATCCCGAATCGAACCCGTTTCCAGGATCCGGATTCGCGGATCCGGATCCAGATTCGGTTTCGCGGATAAGATTTGCGAATCCTCAGATCCTGTGTGCACCCTTACCGGAAGAGCCAGTGGGCGTGACTGGGGCTGCTGGCTCAAAGGGGACAGGTTGGCGCAATGGGGACTGCTTTCTCGGAGGGACTAAGTGATATGCCACCCGGAAGTGGCAGGATGGACGACGGACTCACCACTCCCCCGCGAAATGGGAGGGACACCGACGAGCCATAGTGAACGAGATCGCACGGAAACAGCTCCTCAAAGAAGAGGGCATTGCGAGACTCGACGATGCAGTGTCGGGAGGGATCCTAGAAGTGCCAGGCCTTGGACTGACGAGAGACATAGAGAAAGATACAAGGACGTCCGCGGGGGGCAAGCTTGCTGCCCTGTTGCGGGGCGGGCAGCCACACAATGGCCACGCAACTCGAGACGCGAGCAGGGCGGAGGTCGGCTCGATGACCGCACCAGTGCTGGTACGGCGTGGACTAGCATGGAAGGGGTCCGTGAGGAATCCGGTTCCAGACCCATGTCATGTACACCATGGCTTCAAAGTAGAAGCCATCGGAGAGACCAGACTCAACCCGCATGGTGCGAATGGTATCCGCCATGGTATGGTTCCACCTCTCGGAGAAGCCGTTGTGGGCGGGCGTGTAGGGCGCGGACGTCTCGTGGTGGATGCCGTGGGAGGCAAGAAACGTTGTGGTCTCACCCATGTACTCACCACCACGATCGGAGCAAAAGAGGGAAAGAGTTTGACCGCACTCGCACTCCGTAAGGACAAGCCAGTCCTGAATTGCACAAGCGACATCGCTCTTCTGTCGAAGGCAGAAGACCCAGCGATAGCGAGAGTAGTCGTCAATAAGGGTGAGAATGTAGCGGCCATGCTCTCCAACGGACTCAGTGGGGAGAGGACCCATGACATCGGAATGGACCAGGTCAAGAGGGGCGGACGTACGGGCGGAGGACAAAGGGTATGTGGACCGGAGCATTTTTCCCTGAGCGCAATAAGCGCACTCCGTGGGGCACGGCAAAGGGAAAGTCTCTAGGTCAAGGCCCTTGGCCGGCTGGGTACGGAGCATGCTGTCGACAGCAGCAGAGTGGCCGTGGCAAAGGCGGCGGTGCAAGAGACGGGTGTGCTGCGGAGAAATTGTGCTGGTGACAAGCACATGGCCTGCGGTGGCCAATTGAGAGGCGACAGAATGAGAGGAAGACACACGAGGCACGTGCCACAAGTTGCCACTGGCGGTGGCGTGGAGAACGGCAAGACCGGGTGGATGCAACGACACAGTGCCAACACCACGCGAGTGCACAATGTCCATGCTCATGCAGTCAAGGGAAGCAATAGAGAGGAGGTTGAGCTCAAGACCGGGGACAAAAAGGACATCGGTCAAAAAGACATCTCCGGCAGAACCACGGAAACGAACGACACCAACGTCGCAGGAATGTAACACCAGGCCGGAGCCCGTCCGAACACCGGAGACATCGCCAACACGACCAAGCATACTGAAGGCCTTGTGAGAGGCCGTCATGTGATGCGTGGCCTCGGAGTTGATGATCCAGGTCTCGGCCGGGTCCTGGGCCGGAGTTGCCAAAACGCTAACAGTCACATGGTAGCAAGCAAGAGATGCGGACGCGGTGGAAGGGGATGCAAACCGAGACTGCAAATCATCAAAAGACAAAAGGGGACGGCAAGACAGACGAGGAGGCAGAGCACGACCGCAGCTCAGTCTCAGTCATGCACGGTGAAGGGGTCGAGCACGAGTTGACGCAACTCGCACTTCCCTGGGGGGAGAGCGAGGCAGGCCGAGCTGGAGCACAATAAACCACTCCAGCTGTCGCTCACGCGTGGACTGCCCGGAAGTGTAGACGGAGCACGGGGTGATGGCGTCGGAGCCTAGATAGAAGGAAGACTGCCTTGGTGAGTGGAACGACGGCGTTGATGGCTGCGGATGATGCTGCTAAGGAGCTGGCACCTGCGGGATCGGGGTCGTGGTCGGAGGAGTTGAGCTGCTGGACGGGGTCGAGGCGTCAGAGGCAGCGACAGAGACGGCGACGGAGGCGAGACGGTGCTCCCTCTGGCTACACATGGTGGCGATGACGCAAGCCTCGTCCGTCGGTAGCGGGCACGTGCACCACCCGTTCCCTGGTTGGCCACAGTTGTAGCAGATAGAGCCAGTGCCACTAGACCTAATCGATTGCTGCTGCTGCTGTTGCTGCTGACCCTTTTCCTTTTGGATCTGACGCTTCATTCCCAGCAACGAGGAGCTGGTGGAAGTCGCTGCTACGGGGGAGGCGACGGTCACAGAGGCGACAGTAGGTGAGGCGAGGGCCTCTGTGCGCTGGAGGTAGGACTCCAGACGAGCTTCCTCAATCCTGAGGAAGAGCTCGTATGCCCAAGGCATGAGGGTGCCCTGAGCCGCCATGGTGGAGAGAACTTCTTGGGAGTAGTGGACGAAGACATCCGCGAATGCGTCAGTGGCACTGTGCTTAATGGTGAGGACCGCGGCGAAAGGGGTTGGAGCAGAAGTGCCGAGGCGACGGAGGATGTCCTCAATCCGCTGCCAGTAGGCAGTGACTGTCTTGGTCTCCCCCACGTGCAGGGAGTTGAACTCCCGTCGCAGACGGCTAGTATCAGCCTCGCTGGATAGACAATGGGGATGAGTGAGAACATGCCATGTGGCAGCGGGATCTTGTGTCTCTCCAGAGGTGAAGTCGCCAAGGAAGGGCTCTATGGCTAGGCAGGATGCTGGTGGAGCGAGAGGGACAAGAGCGCATGCGGCACGACCAGCGTTACACAGCTGGTCGAACTGGCTGGAGTCGTACGGAAGGGTGTAGTACGCCCATAAGCCCTCACCATGCGCCCAGATGCGGAAGGTGAGCTCCCAGCTCCGGAACTGCTCACCGATGTGGAGCGGTGGGGGTGGCGTCTCAAAGTCCTTGGGCCTGCGGCCGGCGCCCAGAGTGGGGCCAAGGACTGAGGGCACAGTTTGCCGCTGGCGCTGAGTTTACAACTGCGTAGGGTAATGCGTAGCCGCAGACACGGTGGAGCTTGTGTGCCTAGGAGGGATGAAAGGCAGTGGACCACTGCCGTGATTCTTGAAGGCCGACGGCTGCATTGCTACAAGCTGCTACGTCAGAGCGGCAAGCTGTTGCTGGATGGCAGCTAGGGGGTCGGAGGCGTTGGCGATGGAGCCTGTGGACTGCTGCTACTACCGCTACTGCTGCTGCTGCAGCTGCTGTAGCTGCTATAAGAAAAAGGAGGGGATACCCATCCTAGGGGTCCCCCCAACGGAGGAGGATCCCTCCCTAGTGGGGCTGTTAGCCATGGGTGTTGGTGCCCCCTTTTCTGTGTGTTTTTTTGTCTTCTTTTTCTTTTGTGTGCTGCTGATGTCAGCAGTAACGTCAGCCTAGAATGGCTAACATTAGCACTTGTTGCTTGCGTTAGCTGCTGCTGGTGCTATGGAGTTTCTTCCCCTTACTCTCCATTTTTTTTCAGTGTTGATGACGTCAGCAGTGATGTCAATAGTGATGTCAGCTGAAGGCTGCTGATATCAGCAGTGGTTGTTACTAGAGCCGATACTGTGCGGTTGCAGCCACTGCTATTGCTGGTGCTGTTGACAATGTGTCTGATTTTTGGACGGGCTCCGGACAGGTGTTACATGTCCGCGGCGTCGGTGTTGTTGGTTTCTATGGTCCTGCCGATGATGTTTTCGTGATCGACATCCTCTTTGTCTCGAGTCTTGAGCTCAGCCTTCTGTCTGTCACTGCCCTTGATCGCATGAGCATTGAAATCATGCACTCGCGTGTCGGCCTAAAGTGGCGGGGGCAGGGTCTCAAAGTCCTTTGGCCTGCGGCCGGCACCCAGAGTGGGACGAAAGACTAAAGTCACTGTCTGCCGCTCGCGCTGAGTCTGTTGCTACGCCTAACAATGTGTGGCAGCAAACACAATGTCGTTGGCGTGCCGAGGGGGGAGGGAAGGCGGTGGGGCACAGGTGTGAGTCTGTGATGCCAACGACTATAGTGCTGCAAGTTGCTGCGTTAGTGCTGCAAGCTATTACTGGATGGCGGCCAGGGGGTCGGATGCATTGGCAACAAAGCCTGGAGACTGCTACTGCTACTTTTGCTGTTGCTATTGTTGCTACTACTGCTACTGCTAGTGCTACTGCTACTAGTGCTAGTACTGCTACTACTGCTGCAACTGTTGTAGCTGGTGCAAGAAAGGGGGGCTTGGGGTCCCTCCAATAGAGGAGGACCTCTCTCGACTGGGGCTATTAGGCATGGTGGATTTTGGTGCTCCCCCTTCTTTTTTCTTTTTAGTGTTGCTGATGTCAACAGTGACGTGAGCCTAGGATGGCTGATGTCAACAGCCGCTACTGTGTTTTTGCAGGGTGGCTTCTGTAGAGCATTTGCCCCTCTTTTTCTCTTTTTTTGTTGTTGACATCAGTAGTGACGCCATCTAACGGCTACTAATGTTAGCAGTGGCTGGTGCTAGGGCTGCTACTGTGGCAGCTGCAGGGCAATTTCTCTTGCTGCTGCAGCCGCTGCTCCTACCGCCACTACTGCTGCTGCTCCTATTGGTCTGCTATTGCAGCAGCTGCTACGGCTGCTGCTGCTGCCACTGTTGCTCCGATTGTTGGTGCAGCAACGGCTGCTGCTACTGCTGCAGCTGCCTTGGCTGTTGTTACAGCAACTGCTACTTCTATGGCTGCTATTGTAGCAGCAGCTGCTGTTGCTGCTCATGTTGTTATTGCTACTGCTGCTAAGCTGCTACGTGTTGCTGTAGCAGCAGCTATGGCAGTGGTTGTAGTCGCTGTAGAGCCGCTGGTGGGGTGGAGGATTTTTTTTCTTTTCTTTTGGGTTGGTCCCAGCAAGCTCTCTACTCGCTATGAGCAGCGAGCTGCAAGCTCGCTTCTCGCTGCTTGCAATTTTCTGCTCGCCCCGAGCAGCAAGCTTGCTGCTCACACCTTGCTGCTCATGGTGAGCAGTAGGCTGCAAGCAGCTATAGCTACTGGTTGCTGCTGTTGCTGGTTGCTGCCGGCTGGTGCTCGCTGCTACTACTACACCGACGCTACTGTTGCTCGCTGATGCTGTTGCTACAGCCTGCTGTTGCTACTGCTCGCTGCTGTAGCTGTCACTTGTTGCCACTACAAGCTGTTGCTGCTAGCTGCTGCTACTACGAGCTGCTGCTGCTGCAAGTTGCTACAAGCTGCTACCGCTGCCGGCTGCTGCTACTTCACGCAACTACTACTGGCGGGTGTTGCTACTGCTTGCTGCTCTTGCAAGGAGCTTTTGCTGCTGCGGGCTACTACTGCCAGTCACTGCACCTGGGTGAAGTTGTCGCGTGCGTTGTTATTGTAATGCATGGCGTTGCTGGCCGCCCACCTCCTCGCGTCACGCGTGGGGGTCAGTGCTGCCGGAAAAAATCCGGCAGGATTTCCCCTGGCCCAGTGGGCGTGGGAAAAAATCTGACACCGCCACCAGGCGGGTCAATGCTGTCAGAAAAAATCCATCAGCATTTCCCTTGCACTAGCACATATGGGGGTACACATGCATTGTCTTGCACTTGTAAGCCAGTCTTCTGCTGCTACTACTGCTACGCTCTGGCTCTGATACCAAGCTTGAAATGCTATGAAACAGGTTGGGGCACCAGCGTTGTTGATGCAGCGTGCAGGCTTCAACGCTCGTTGCTTAGTCTGCTGCCCCCTCAGTCTGCCGCTCTAGAGTCTAAGTCTGGATGCTCTGGGTTTGTTCCTTTGAAATGCGTGCGCCATTGTTAGCGTCAGAAAGCAGCTGAAAACTGAAAGTGACTGATTAGGAATGAAGAATGAACAAGAATGGGAGACCCGTCCAAGTTCTAGATCCCCTCCTGCTCTATAGAGCTTGTTACTTTGCTAACCAGCCAATCAGAAATAGACCTAGACCTATTTTCTGGCAGGCAGGGTTTTCCCGGTGAGCCCGGCCAGACGGCCGACAGCCCAAAACCCGGGCGTCGTCCGTTTTGCCTGAAAACTGGACCATACCATGATTCTGACGCTGCAAATGTAGTCGTGCGGTCAGAAGCAGCTAGAAAAATAGCAGCGAAGAGTTGTGGCTGCCCAAACCCAGGCAGTGCCTACGTTGGTCCATGATGCCAAACAGTGCCATGCAACATGAGACATGGACCCTAGAGAGAGCATGACGTTATAGACACAATAGTACAATCAGATCCAGCGCTGGATGCATGCAGACAGCATCTACGGTGGCAGTGACCGTCGGCGGCCCGACCGCCGAGAAGGCATGCCGATGGAGCTAAGCACGTTGCCGTAGGGAGGAGGCTTCAACAAACTGCGTGTAGGCCTCAGCGTATGTCGGCTCCACCGGACGACACTCCAGCAGCGTCGAGTCTCGCCGTCAGTCATCTGCACACCGATGTACACAAGCCAGGAGGACACAACATAGCACAATGAGAGATGCAAAAGACCAACAACATGTGTACCAGCTAGTTCCTTTTTCATATCAGAGCCATAGCGTAGCAGGCGCAACAACAGATGTAGTGGCGTACAAGTTCCTGACAACGCTAGCAGATCTCCCATATGCGCCAGTACATGGGAAACACTGCCGGATTTTTCCAGCAGCAGTGACGTGCCTGGTGGCGGCGTAATTTTTTTTACCACAGCCAGTGGGCCAGGGGAAATGCTGCCGGATTTTTTCTGGCAGCTCTGACTCCCACGTTTGACGCAGAGAGGCAAGCGGCCAGCGCAGCAAAGTCGGGCAACCTGTTGGCGACGACGCATGTGGCACTGTCAACCAGAGGTGTGAGCGACACGCGGCAGTAGTAGGAGCAGCAGCAGCAGCGGCGGCGGCAGCAACAGCAATGGAAGCAGCAGCAGAGACGTAGCAGCAGCATCAACAGCACTATCAGACATCGTTACAACAGTAAGGAGCAGTAGTAGCGGCATTAACAGACACCTAAGAGGGAGAGGAAGGAGGCAGGGGAATCGTTTGTAGCGATTGCCCCATCCTCACAAATTCCTGGAAGCCGCACGATCAAGGAGACAGAGACACAAAATGCGTCAGCCACCCATGTTCCCTACACCCTACTGCACCTGAGTACACCCTCGTTTGGTTGTCTGTAGCCTCCAGCATTAATCGTCCCATGCCACAGATATAGATTTTTCTAACATTTCGAGTTGAGCACAAGATGAGGTCGTTTTGGAACCTTTTCTACCTTTTCAAGCCAAGACTTCGACCACTGCATTCAGCACAGTCAGGCACACCTGTGGTCCAAACTTCGCTTGATTTGGACAACCTTCATTTTTAAGTGCTCATGTAAAAGAATTAGAATTTCAGCATTTCAGCAGTCAAATTTCTAGACTGGTGATCAATGTTTGCCACCATCCCAAATCAGCGAGAAAGGCAGTCAGATTTTTTATCAGACCACTTTCATCATCTAGCTCTTAACTGAGGGGAGACTGCGCACCAACCATGCGTGCGGCGGTAGTAGCAGCAGCGGCAGCAGCAACAGCGGAAGCAGTAGCAGCGACAGCAGCAACAGCAGCAGCGGCAACGACAACAACAGCAGTGGCAGCAGCAACAGCAGAAGTAGTAGCAACGACAATAGCAGCAGCAACAGCAAAAGCAGTAGCAACGACAATAGCAGCAGCAACAACGACAAAAACAACGGCAACGACTTCAGCAGCAACGGCAGTAGCAGCAGCGATAGCAGTAGCAGTAATAACAGCGGCAGTGGCAGCAATAGCAACGGCAGCAGCAGCAGTAGTAGCCGTAGCGGCAGCAGAAGCGTCAACAGCCTCAACAGCAACCAGAATGCTCAGGCAGGACAATGTTGCTGGCACGCAGGATGGCTCTGTAGACCGGCTCACTACAGACCCCATAGCGGATCTACAACGCCAGGTCGATCATCTGCGCTAGATACTTGCCGCAACCAGCACTAGCCAGACTGTCCTCCCCGGACAGCTTGGTCCTGCTCTGAGTGCGGCAGCACATAGAGTAGCGCATCAGCAGGTGTAGCAACTACGGCAGATAGTTACCAGCGTCCTAGGCGCTGGAGCGGCCGGCCCCTCTTAGCGCAAGGACTTTGAGTCGCCTCCTCCCGCCCTCGTCGGAGATGAGCAGTCCCCATCTTCGAAACTGCTCTACCGTATCTGGACACAGGGGAAGGGCATGTGGCGGTAATACACTCTTCCTCATGACGACACCGTCCCGGAGCAGGAGATTGAGGTGGGTCGCGCCGTCTGCGTACTCATCCTAGCTGCATCCAATGCTGACCACACTGCCTTGGAGCCGTTCCTCGGTGACGCGGCGAACGACACCAGCGCTGACCCCCGGCGGGCTTAGGACACGTTGACGCAACCATATCGAGCCTCCGGTTAGGCAGTTGTCAGCTGCATCCTAAAGGAGCTTACTTCCCTTCACATGAGGGAGTCCAAGCCCTTCACGACCTACTGGCATCGTGCAATGTGTATCCTATGCCGGCTCAAGATAGCCATGCCTCCCTCGCTTGCTGCTCTCCTCACCATCAAGAATGGTGCCACTCCTGATTTTGTGGACATTTTTGTCCCCCATGGCCTACCCATCCTCGAGGCGCTGGCGGCGCAAGGCACGTTGATGACTTGGGTGTACAATCTCTTCCTTAGCATAGAGGAAACACACAGGAGACACAGCTTCAGCGCGGTGGCTCTTTTGCGGCCGTAGTTGCTACCTTCGGTAGCTCCTCAACCCTTTCCCCCGGCACTTCCTCCTCCGGCAATGCCAAGGGCAAGGGAAAGAAGGGCGGGAAAGGCATGGGCAAGGGGCAGTTATCTTCCTCCGGTGGCACTATCCTGAAGTGCCACGGGTGGTACACATGTCCCATCCCTACAAACAAGGTCCACATTGTCGACGCCTTGCAACATGAACGCCGCCTTGGCACCTACGCTGCTACCACAGGCACTCCCATCTCCTCTAGTAGCACTATGGCCACCACCTTCTCCACCCCGCAGCCGACTCCTCAGCCTCGACCACAACTTTGTCGTCCATTCTCCATCAGTAGCAATAGTAGTAGTTTGTGCCGCTGCAGCCACAACCATATGAAGTACCATTGTAGCAGCAACAGTACGCTCCTGCGCAGCCGAGGTACTACCCACAACCTCCGACCGAGTGGAGCGCGTGTCCCCTATCGGGCATTTATGACCAATCACCCTCCAACTATACACTCATTTTCCAGTGTGCATCGTGTACCGTATAGAAAGGTAACTTCCAGGAAATACACGTATCTTACGTACACCAGATGGCAACTTCCAGGACGTACACATACCCCACGTACACAGAAGGACACCTTCTAAGAAACGACATTACTTGACTAGTACCCCATACACTCACCACATTCAACTCTCCCCTCCCTCCCCCCTAACCATGCCCACATGTACTTGCATATCTGAATCACAGCATGTTACACTAGTGTACGTTTAGCACCCATCTCCTCATACACTCCCCTCATGCACTCACCACACAGATCCCCCCCTCTCCTTCACTTCCCTTCCTCCCCTCCCACGATCACTTGTATATCTAAATCACAGCATTATACACTAGTGTAAGTTTAGCACCCATCTCCACATACACTCCCCCCATACACTCATCACATGCAACCCCCCCCCCCTCCCACATTCACTTGCACATGTGAATCAACATATTATACACTAGTGTACATTTAGTACCCATCTCCACATACACTCCCCCCATACACTCATCACATGCAACCCCCCCCCCCTCCCACATTCACTTGCACATCTGAATGATAGCATTATACACTAGCGTACATTTAGCATCCATCACCTCATACACTCCCCTTATACACTCACCATATAGACCCCTTGCTCAGGCCCCCCACATTCACTTGCACATGTGAATCAAAATATTATACACTAGTGTACATTTAGTACCCATCTCCACATACACTCTCCCCATACACTCACCACATACAACCCCCCCTCCCCCCACATTCACCTTCATATCTAAACAACAACATTTTACACTAGTGTGCATTTAGCACACATCATCCCATACACGCCCCTCATACACTCACCATATAGAACCCCCCCTCACCCTCCCCATATTCACTTGCACATGTGAATCACAGCATTATACACAGTTTACATTTAGCACACCTCTCCCCATACACTCCCTACATATACTAGTGTATAATGTTGTGCGCAATGTTGTGTTCTCAATGTCCTCATTATATACGCAGATCTGATGATAGCTGTTGCATAGGTCCACTTTGCTCACAATTTGGGAAATACTGATCTGCTCGGAGAAGGGGGTAACGGTTCTTGATGGTGATTCTGTTCAATTCCCGGTAGTCTATACATATCCGCATCTCTCCTATTTACTTTTTCACGAAAAGTAGCGATGTTATGTAGGGTGACATGGAGGGACTGATAACCTCCTGACCGAGCATCTCGTCTAGCTGCTTTTTAGCTTGGTCATCTTGTGATCGCTCATCTGCGGCTATTTCTAAATGAGATCGTGCGGCTACACGAAGTCCCACGGACCATCTACATCAACACAGACGGTCATTTCTCAGTTCCTCATTGTATACGCAGATCTGATGATAGCTGTTGCATAGGTCCACTTTGCTCACAATTTGGGAAATACTGATCTGCTCGGAGAAGGGGATAACGGTTCTTGATGGTGATATTGTTCAATGCCCGGTAGTCTATGCATATCCGCATCTCTCCTATTTACTTTTTCACGAAAAGTAGCGATGTTATGTAGGGTGACATGGAGGGAATGATAACCTCATGACCGAGCATCTCGTCTAGCTGCTTTTTAGCTTGGTCATCTTGTGATCGCTCATCTGCGTCTATTTCTAAATGAGATAGTGCGGCTACACGAAGTCCCACGGACCATCTACATCAACACAGACGGTCATTTCACTAGCCTTTTATGGAGAAAACTCATAAAACGTTAGGGCTGTCGGATCCAAATATCAACGGCGTTCCATCCTCAGACTGACGGGCAAAGCGAGTGAACCAATCACAAGCTTGAACAACTCCTCCAAACTTTGTGTGAGGCACATGTCACCGATTGGGCAGCAAATTTGCTGATCGTCAACTTTGCATACAACTCCTCTTCCACCTCAACTGGAAAAATACGTTTTGAGGTAGTGTATGGTAAACTTCTCATCACATCAGCTGGATTGTAGAGTCAGAGTAACATTCCCGCTGTAGACCTCCACCGCCCAGACTTCACAAGCATTTGGGAGGAAACACGGCAGACCCTTGCAAAAACGCAAGCAGTAATGAATCAAGTAGCCGAACGACATTGTAGCGATGGCGTGTTGAATCCTGGCGACAACGTCCTCCTCAGCTCTGCGAACATCAAACTCTAAGGACAGGACTTCACAAACCTAAAACCTTGCTCATGGAGACCATTTGAGATCAAGCGAATGCAAATCCCTGTCATCGCTCGACTTCGCCTCCCTCAAAACATGGCCATCCACCCTGTCTTCCACATCAGCAATCTCGAGCACTACCGAGATCCTAGTACGCAATGCCAAGGCAGAGTCATTGCACCTCCATCTCCTGTACAATTGGAGAGGGATATAGAGTACGTGATGGAAGATATCCATGGACATCAACGTCATGGGAATTTGACCAAGCATCTGGTCTAGTAGCACGGCTACGACACCGCCCACATCAATTTGGAGCCCTACGAACATCTTCAAGAAGTCTATCATCAACACTAACCCTCGGAAAGTAAAAAATTGCCAGCTTTTCAACTCATCGAGAACCGCAGACGGTTCTGAAAACCAACCATTTTGACGTCTCGGTCCATAGTGACCGCCTACAATGGCTTGGACCAGTGACAAGTGCAAAGGACCAGCAGACCCCTCCTCCTCCTCCTCAGGGGTCATGAGCCCACGCTCGTAAGCCATTACGGATCTGCGGAGTCAGCAGTTACACCGGAGAGAGCAGCAGGACAGGACCCACCACTTTTTGATCCTTTGGATGAGGACCCTGGCATGCCAGGGATGGACGATGACACCCATGAGAGGGAGATTTGCGGGCTGTAGGAGCGTCTCCGCCAGCTTCAAACGTATCCCGGTTCTCTGTTCCCGGAGATCCAACCCTCGCCTGATCCCTACCTTGGCAACTTTCCTCGCCCTGTTGTATTTCCCATCCGTCGTTCCTACTTGCCTGTGGTTGCTCTCCCCACGGGGCGGCAATTGAAGGACTTTGAGACACCTCCCCCGCGCTATGTCAGCTAGGACGACTTTTTGGCTGCTGGGAGACTCTCTTCCAATTTTGGGCCACTGCAGAGGAGGTATGGCCCTACTATCACAGTCCGTACCAGGTTAGAGACCGCGCTCAGGTACTGACAGCAGCTCGGGCAATGCACGGACTTCTTTACGCCATGCCGCACGTGACTATCATGGACTTTTGCCCTTTCCTTGAAGAGGCCAGCACGGGCGTGGGTGCTCATCCGTGTGGTGGCTAGGACCTGCACTACCTTTGCTTACTACAGAGACGCACGCCACCCGCGCGGTTTACATTCACGCTTTCCACTCTCTTCTTCAGGGACCTGCCGAGTCCGCAGCTGATTACTGGTGGCGTGCCATGCGCATCTACACGCGCCTTGGGACTTCAGGAGGTACATGGTGTCAACCCGCCTAAGGCAAACGGTCTAGAAAACGGAGTACAATGACATCCGCCGACCTCTCATAACATTTCAGCTATGAGAAGATATCCCCCTCAGGATCGTGTTTCCACACTGTTCAGCTCACAAAGCCCGCGTGGCCATTTTATGCCTTAGTTTTCAGCACAAGTCTCAAGGGTAAGAAGTGGATACTTAGAATGAGCAAATGAGTAGTACATATAGCAGTGGCGAGCTTGGGTGCCTTGGCTTGAGGCCGAGACGCCCTAGCGCGATCTCTAGGGTGGTGCGCGCGCACTTTAGGCCCCTAGGTGCTCGCACACCTTAGCCCCCTTTAGGCGCGCGACCTAGCGCCCTAGGCGGGACTTGAACCCGAGATCCTGGATTTAATCCGCTTGCTCATTTAATCCAAGGAGCGGACCTGGGAGACTTGCGCTACAAGCGCAGTGCATACCCGGTTCGTCCTGAGGGGGACTTGCTCCGTAGAGCAGTGCATGCCCGCCTAAATCTGCCGCTGATTGGACAAGGGGCATACTAGAAACAACAAAACTCTCCCTTGCACCTATGTCCATCTGCGACTAGACTCTTTCAGTGGCCTGAAGCCCTGCGATGTCGGCCTCCATGTGTCAGGCCGCCTCTTCAGCCCTTGTCTGCAGCGCTTACCAGTCCTATGCCCTGTGCACCAACCTTGTGCTGGTCACCATCAAGCAGCTTTGTGAGGAAGTCCGCAAGCATCTGCTTTGTCCTGACGTAATGCAGATCCACCACGTTCTTGGCGACCAAGTTGTGTGTGTAGTGGTAGTGGATGTCGATGTGTTTAGTCCGCTAGGAGAGTACATTATTGTACGCGATGTCAATCGCGCTCTTGTTGTCAATGTGCACAAAATTTGCCTCCTTCAGCAATGCTTGCATCTCAGCAAGCAGACTGCGCAGCCACTGTGTCTCCTTGCACGCTTCTGAGAGTGTAACGTACTCAGCTTCAGCAATGGAGATCAAGACACAGTCCTGCTTTCTGCTCGCCCAAGAGACAGCTCCGCCGTTCAGGATGCACACGAATCCTGAGGTGGACGTCCTGTCGTCAAGATTGCCTCCCCAGTCTGCGTCGGTGTAGGATTTGAGGCGCAGAGGGTCTGTTCCTTGGAGGCCACCGTAGCGCAGCCCCCAGTGCCGTGTCTTGTTAAGGTAACGGAGAATCCGCTTCACGGCCTGCCAGTGGAGTGGCCCAGGGTTGGCCACATACCGACTGGTCAGCCCCACAGCAAACGCGATGTCAGGCCGTGTGCCAACCATGGCATACATGATTCTCCCTACCGCAGACTGGTAGGGGACATTCTGCATCTCACGACGCTCTGCTTCCGT
The DNA here is from genome assembly GCA_023375785.1 of Penium margaritaceum. NCBI lineage: Eukaryota > Viridiplantae > Streptophyta > Zygnematophyceae > Desmidiales > Peniaceae > Penium > Penium margaritaceum. The sequence goes on from SZWC01011858.1 coordinate 60,345, forward strand.
GCTAGGGGAGTGAGAAGACGTGAGTTTGGTGTCAGTGGGGAGAGGAGTGCTGAGGGGTTTGCAGTCTTCCATGTCGTAGCGCCAAAGCACCTCTATGATGTACTTCGTCTGGTTGAGCTCGATGGTGCCTGTTGCTCGGTTGCGGTTGATGGCGATGCCGAGGTAGTACTTGAGCTCTCCCATGTCCTTCATCTGAAACCTGTTGCTCAGCTGCTCTTTGAGGACCACAAGGGCCTTCTTGGAGGTAGAGCTCAGAATCAGATCATCCACATACAGTGCGACCAGCAGCAGCCCTTGGTCATCCACACACACATACACACTTGGATCGTTGTGGCAGTGCGCGAAGCCAATGGTGGCCATGAAGNATGCCGAGGTAGTACTCGAGCTCTCCCATGTCCTTCATCTGAAACCTGTTGCTCAGCTGCTCTTTGAGGACCACAAGGGCCTTCTTGGAGGTAGAGCTCAGAATCAGATCATCCACATACAGTGCGACCAGCAGCAGCCCTTGGTCATCCACACACACATACACACTTGGATCGTTGTGGCAGTGCACGAAGCCAATGGTGGCCATGAAGCCATCCATCTCCTCGTACCAGATCCTTGGGGCCTGTTTCAGCTTGTAGAGCGCTTTGGCCAGCCTGCAAACTTGCCCGGGCTTGGCTTCGACCCCCTCGGGCACCTCCATGAATATCTCCTTGTCCAACTTCCCATAGAGGAAAGCCGTCTTAACGTCCATTTGGTGAATTTCCATGTCGCGTGCAGCAGCCACAGCCAACAAGGATTAGATCGAGGTAAAGGCAGCGACAGGAGAGTAGGTCTCGTCGTACTCAAACCCTGCTCCCTGTGAGAATCCCTTTGCCACTACTTTCACCTTGTACTTGTCGATGCTGCCGTCTTGCTTCAGCTTCACGAGCAAGACCCACTTCATGCCCACCACGTGAGCGTTGGGTGGCTTGTCCACCAACTCCCACGTACCATTCTCCTTGATGGAGGCCAGCTCGCTCTCCATCGCCTCCTTCCACTTTGCGGCATCCGGCCGCGAGAGAGCTTCAGCGATGGTGCTTGGCTCTCCCTGCGCAAGGCACGACCAGCTCAGGCTGGTCCACTCGGCATTCCTTGCATTGTACTTCTGCACAGGCTTGCTTTGGCGCGTGCTGCACCTTAGCGGTGTTGGTGCTGGCTGCTCATGCTGCTGCTGCTGTGCTTCCCCAGATGAGGAAGCAGGAGGTGTAGAGCCACTGGCCTCCGAAGAGGCCTTGGACGTCTCCGACAAGGTGTCGGAATCCGTCTCCGCTTCAGCCTGAGCGGACGCTCTCCCTGTGTCGGCAGTCGTCACTACCTGCAGCTTTGGCGTTCCACACCAGTTAGGAGGGGGTACATCTCCCGCCTCCAGCAGCACAATCCACTCTCCCTGTTTGAGAGAGTCCTTGGGGTCGAGCAACTCTTCCTTTCTGTTTTACTCATCCTTGAAGTCTACGTCTTGGGAGGTGAAGAATCTCCCAGCTACCTGGTCCCACAGCATGTACGCCTTGTGCGCGGCTTCATAGCTGACCATCACGCACTTGCACGCACGTGCATCCACTTTGCCGCCTCCCTGCCCGTCTTGGACCTTGGCCCAAGCGGTGCAGCCAAATGCTTTCAAGTGAGAGGCATCAGGCTTCTTGCCTGACCACGCCTCTTGTGGCGTCATCCACTCCTTGCTCTACTCCGTACTCGCCCCCTTGCTGCGCAGTGCTGCGGAGTGCTGCGGCTGGCATGAGGTTGATGAGGTAGCAGGCGGTGTGCACAGCTTCTTCCCAGAAGCGCGGTGGCAGTTTTGAGTCAAACAACATGGTTCGCGTCATGCCCAGAATGGTCTGGTTCATGCGCTCGGCCACGCCATTGCTCTGCGGTGTGTACGGGGTGGTCGTTTGGTGGTCGATGCCATGCTGTTTGAGCCACGGCTTGCACCCCTCGTACTCTCCGCCGTTGTCGCTACGCAAGGCCTTGACCTTCTTTCCAGTCTGCCGCTCCACCATGGCGACAAACTCCTGCAGGTTTTCCAGCACCTCTCCTTTATCTTTGAGGAAGTAGACGAACACTTTTCTGGAGTAGTCGTCAATGAAGGTGAGGAAGTACTTGCTGCC
>SZWC01011859.1:0-37156 GCA_023375785.1 Penium margaritaceum
GACTGGTGCGACCTGGTTGCGGAGTGGTGCGAACTGGTTGCGGAGTGGTGGGAACGGGTTGCGGAGTGGTGCGAACTGGTTGCAGAGTGGTGCGAAGTAGTTGCGGAATGGTGCGAAGTGGTTGTGGAGTGGTGCGAACAGGTTGCAGAGTGGTGCGAACTGGTTGCGGAGTGGTGCAAACTGGTAGCGGAGTTGTACGCACTGGTTGCGGAGTGGTGCGAACTGGTTGCTGAGTGGTGGGAACTTGTTGAGGAGTGGTGCGAACTGGTTGCGGAGTGGTGCGAACTGGTTGCGGAGTGGTGAGAACTGGTTGCAGAGTGGTGCAAACCGTTTGCGGAGTGGTGCGAACTGGTTGCGGAGTGGTGAACCAGTTGCGGAGTTGTCCAAACTGGTTGCGGAGTGGGGCCAACTAGTTTCGGAGTGGTGCCAACTGGTTGCGGAGTGGTGCGGACTGGTTGCGGAGTGGTGCGAACTGGTTGTGGAGTGGTCCGAACTGGTTGCGGAGTGGTGCAAACTGGTCGCGGAGTGGTGCAAACTGGTTGCTGAGTGGTGAGAACTTGTTGAGGAGTGGTGCGAACTGGTCGCGGAGTGATGCAAACTGGTTGCGGAGTGGTGCGAACTAGTTGCGGAGTGGTGCGAACTGGTTGCGGACTGGTGCGAACTGGTTGCGGAGTGGTGCGAACGGGTTGCGGAGTGGTGCGAACTGGTTGCGGACTGGTGCGAACTGGTTGCGGAGTGGTGCGAACGGGTTGCGGAGTGGTGCGAACTGGTTGCGGACTGGTGCGAACTGGTTGCGGAGTGGTGCGAACGGGTTGCGGAGTGGTGCGAACTGGTTGCGGACTGGTGCGAACTGGTTGCGGAGTGGTGCGAACGGGTTGCGGAGTGGTGCGAACTGGTTGCGGACTGGTGCGAACTGGTTGCGGAGTGGTGCGAACGGGTTGCGGAGTGGTGCGAACTGGTTGCGGACTGGTGCGAACTGGTTGCGGAGTGGTGCGAACGGGTTGCGGAGTGGTGCGAACTGGTTGCGGACTGGTGCGAACTGGTTGCGGAGTGGTGCGAACGGGTTGCGGAGTGGTGCGAACTGGTTGCGGACTGGTGCGAACTGGTTGCGGAGTGGTGCGAACTGGTTGTGGAGTGGTGCGAACTGGTTGTGGAGTGGTGCGAACTGGTTGCGGAGTGGTGCAAACTGGTTGAAGTGCGTATAAGTGTGTGGAAGTGCGTATAAGTGCATGTAAGTGTGTGTAAGTGTATGTAAGTACGTGTAAGTACTCGTAAGCACGTGTAAGTGTGTGTAAGTGTGTATAAATGCGTATAAGTGTGTGTGTAAGTGCGTGTAAGTGGGCGTAAGTGTGTGTAAGTGCGTGTAAGTGCATATAAGTGCATGTAAGTGCGTGTAAGTGCATATAAGTGTGTGTAAATACGTGTAAGTCAGTGTAAGTGCATGTAACTGCATGTAGGTGCATGTAAGTGTGTGTAAGTGCGCGTACGTTTGTGTAAGTGTGTGTAAGTACGTGTAAGTACATGTAAGTAATTGTAAGTACGTGTAAGTGTGTGTAAGAGTGTGTAAGTGCGTGTAAGTGGATGTAAGTTCGTGTAAGAGTGTGTAAGTGTGTGTAAGTGCGTGTAAGTTCGTATAAGTGCTTGTAAATACATGTAAGTTTGTGTAAGTGTGTGTAAGTACGTGTAGGTGTGTATGAGTGCGTGCAAGTGCGTCTAAGTGTGTGTAAGTGTATGTCTGTGCGTACAAGTACGTGTAAGTACGTGTAAGTGTGTGTAAGTGTGTGTAAGCGTGTGTAAGTGCGTGTAAGTATGTGTAAGTGTGTGTAAGTGTGTGGAAGTGCGTGTAAGTGTGTGTAAGTGTGTGTAAGTGCGTGTAAGTTTGTGTAACTACGTGTAAGTTCGTGTAAATGCCTGTAAGTATGTGTAAGTGCGAGTTCGTGCGTATAAGTGCGTGTAAGTGCGTGTAAGTGTGTGTAAGTTCGTGTAAGTGTGTGTAAGTGTGTGTAAGTGCGTGTAAGTGCATGTAAGTTTGTGTAAGTGCGTGTAAGTGTGTGTAAGTGCGTGTAAGTATGTGTAAGTACGTATAAGTATGTGTCCGTGCGTGTAAGTGCGTGTATGTATGTATAAGTACGTGTGACTAAGTGTAAGTACGTATAAGTGTGTGTAAGTAAGTGTAGGTGCATGTAAGTACGTGTAAGTGCGTGTAAGTGCGTGTAAGTATGTGTAAGTACGTGTAAGTGCGTGTAAGTTCGTGTAAGTGCGTGTAATTATGTTTAAGTGCATGTAAGTGTGTGTAAGTACGTGTAAGTACGTGTAAGTGCATGTAAGTTCAAGTAAGTGTGTGTTAGTACGTATAAGTATGTATAAGTGCATGTAAGTGCGTTTAAGCGTGTGTAAGTGCGTATAAGTGCGTGTAAGTACGTGTAAGTACATGTAAGTTTGTGTAAGTGAGTGTAAGAGCGTGTAAGTGCGGTTAACGTTTGTGTGAGTGCGTCTAAGTCTGTGTAAATGAGTACAAGTGCGGTTTAAGTTCGTGTAAGTGCGTGTGAGTGCGTGTAAGTGCGTGTAAGTGCGTGTAAGCACGTGTAAGTGTATGTAAGTGCGGTTTAAGTGGGTGTAATTCCATAGAAGTTCGTGTAAATGCGTGTAAGTGCGTGTAAGTACATGTAAGTACGTGTAAGTGTGTGTAAGTGCGTGTAGGTTCGTGTAAGTGCGTGTAAGTTTGTGTAAGTACGTTTAAATGCGTGTATTTGCGTGTAATTGAGTGTAAGTATGTGTAAGTACGTGTAAGTATGTGTAAGTGCGTGTAAGTGCGTGTAAGTGTATGTATGTACGTGTAAGTTGATGTAAGTTAGTATAAGGGTGTGTAAGTGCGTGTAAGTGTATGTAAGTATGTGTAAGTGCGTATAAATGAGTGTAAGTTTGTGTACGTGCATGTAAGTACGTGTAAGTGCGTGTAAGTGCGTGCAAGTACGTGTAAGTACGTGTAAGTGCGTGTAAGTGCGTGTAAGTGTGTGTAAGTACGTATAAGTGCGTGTCAGTGTGTGTAATTTCGTGTAAGTGTGTATATGCATGTATAAGTATGTGTAAGTGCGTGTAAGTGCATGTTGTGTATGTAAGTGCGTGTAAGTACGAGTAAGTGCGTGTAAGTATGTGAAAGTGTGTGTAAGTGCGTGTAAGTGCGTGTAAGTGCGTGTAAGTATTTGTAAGTTCGTGTAAGTATGTATAAGTGTGTGTTAGTACATTAAAGTATGTGTACGTGCGTGTAAGTGTGTGTAAGTGCGTGTAAGTGTGTGTAAGTGCATGTAAATTCATGTAAGTTTGTGTAAGTGCGTGTACGTTTGTGTAAGTTCGTGTAAGTGTGTGTAAGTGCGTCCAAGTGCATGCAAGTGCGTGTAAGTGCGTGTAAGTAGGTGTAAGTGCAAGTAAGTGCGTATTAGTACGTGTAAGTGCGTGTAAGTGCATGTCAGTGCGTGTACGTGTGTGTACGTGCATGTAAGTGCGTGCAAGTACATGTAAGTACGTGTAAGTATGTGTAAGTTTGTGTTAGTGTGTGTAAGTGCACGTATGTGCGTCTAAGTGTGTGTAAGTGAGTGTAAGTGCGGCTTAAGTTTGTGTAAGTGTGTGTAAGTGCGTGTAAGTGTGTGTAAGTAAGTGTAAGTGCGTGTAAGTGTGTGTAAGTGCGTGTAAGTGCATGTAAGTGCGTATAGGTGCGTATAATATATTCTTAGTGCGTGTTTGTGCGTGTAAGTGCGTGTGAGTGCGTGTAAGTGCGTGTAAGTACGTGTAAGTACGTGTAAGTGCGTGTAAGTGCGTGTAAGTGCATGTTAGTGTGTGCAAGTGCGTGTAAGTTCATGTTAGTATGTGTAAGTGCGTGTAAGTGTGTGTAAGTGTGTGTAAGTGCGTGTAAGTGCATGTAAATGTCTTTCAGAATGTATGAATGCATGTACGTTCGTGTAAGTGTGTGTAAGTGCGTATGAGTGCGTATAAGTGCTCGTAAGTACCTGTAAGTGTGTGTAAGTACGTATAAGTGCGTGTAAGTGTGCGTGCAAGTGCATGTAAGTGCGTGTAAGTGCGTGTAAGTACATGTAAGTACGTGTAAATGCATGTAAGTGTGTGTAAGAGTGTATAAGTGCATGTAAGTGTGTGTAAATGCGTGTAAGTCAGTATAAGTGCGTGTAACTGCATGTAGGTGTGTGTAAGTGCGTATAAGTGCACGTAAGTTTTTGTAGGTGCGTGTACGTACGTGTAAGTGTGTGCAAGTATGTGTAAGTACGTGTAAGTGCATGTAAATGTGTGTAAGTACGTGTAAGTGGATGTAAGTTCGTGTAAGAGTGTGTAAGTGCGTGTAAGTACGTATAAGTGTGTGTAAGTGCGTGAAAATACGTTTAAGTTTGTGTAAGTATGTGTAAGTACGTGTAAATACGTGTGAGTATGTGCAAGTGTGTGTAAGTGCATGTAAGTGCGTGTAAGTGTGTATAAGTGCGTGTAAGTGCATGTAAGTATGTGTAAGTGCGTGAAAGTACGTGTAAGTGTGTGTAAGTATGTGTAAGTATGTGTAAGTACGTGTAAGTGCATGTAAGTGCGTGTAAGTGTGATTAAGTGTATGTAAGTGCGTGTAAGTTTGTGTAGGTGCGTGTAAGTTTGTGTAAGTGCGTGTAAGTATGTGTAAGTGCGAGTTCGTGCGTGTAAGTACGTGTAAGTACGTGTAAATGTGTGTAAGTGCATGTAAGTTTATGTAAGTGCGTGTAAGTGTGTATAAGTGCGTGTAAGTATGTTCAAGAGTGTGTAAGTGCGTATAAGTTCGTGTACGTGCGTGGAAGTGCGTGTAAGTGCATGTAAGTGTGTGTAAGTGTGTGTAAGTGTGTGTAAGTGTGTATAAGTGTGTGTAAGTGTGTGTATCTGCGTGTAGGTGCTTGTAAGTGTGTGTAAGTGCGTATACGTGCGTGTAAGTATGTGTAAGTGTGTGTAAGTGCGTACTAGTTCGTGTAAGTGCATGTAAGTCTGTCTAAGTGCATGCAAGTGTGTGTAAGTGCGTGTAAGTGCGTGTAAGTGCGAACAAGTACGTGTAAGTGCGTGTAAGTGTGCATAAGTATGTGTAAGTGTGTGTAAGTGCGTGTAAGTGTGTGTAAGTACGTGTAAGTACGCGTAAGTGTGTGTAAGTGCGTGTAAGTGTGTGTAAGTGCGTATAAGTGTGTGTAAGTGCGTGTAAGTGCGTAAAAGTGTGCGTGCAAGTACATGCAAGTGCGTGTAAGTACGTGTAAGTGCATGTAAGTACGTGTAAGTGCATGTAAGTGCGTGTAAGTGTGTGTAAGTGCATGTAAGTGTGTGTAAATGTGTGTAAGTCAGTGTAATTGCGTGTAACTGCATGTAGGTGCATGTAAGTGCGTGTAAGTGCGCGTAAGTTTGTGTAGGTACGTGTAAGTACGTGTAAGTATGTGTAAGTATGTGTAAGTACGTGTAAGTGCATGTAAGTTTGTGTAAGTACGTGTAAGTGGATGTAAGTTTGTGTAAGAGAGTGTAAGTGCGTGTAAGTACATATAAGTGCGTGTAAGTGTACATAAATGCATGTAAGTTTGTGTAAGTATGTGTAAGTACGTGTAAGTGCGTGTGAGTACGTGCAAGTGTGTGTAAGTGCATGTAAGTGCGTGTAAGTACGTGTAAGTATGTGTAAGTGCATGTAAGTGTGTGTAATTGCGTGTAAGTGCGTGTAAGTGCGTGTAAGTATGTGTAAGTATGTGTAAGTACATGTAAGTGCGTGTAAGTGCGTGTAAGTGTGTGTAAGTGTGTGTAAGTGCGTGTAAGTTTGTGTAAGTGAGGGTAAGTTTGTGTACCTGCGTGTAAGTATGTGTAAGTGTGAGTTCGTGTGTGTAAGTGCGTGTAAGTGCATGTAAGGGTGTGTAAGCACATGTAAGTTTGTATAAGTGCGTGTAAGTGTGTATAAGTGCATGTATGTGTGTGTAAGTGTGTGTAAGTGCGTGTAAGTACGTGTAAGTGCGTGTAAGTGCGTGTAAGTGCATGTAAGTGTGTGTAGGTACGTGTAAGTATGTGTAAGTGTGTACAAGTATGTGTAAGTGCATATAACTGCATGTAGGTGCGTGTAAGTGTGTGTAAGTGCATATAAGTGCATGTAAGTACGTGTAAGTGTGTGTAAGTGCGTACAAGTTTGTGTAAGTGCATGTAAGTGTGTGTAAGTGCGTGCAAGTGTATGTAAGTGCGTGTAAGTGCGTGTAAGTGCGAGTAAGGGCATGTAAGTGTGTGTAAGTGTGTATAAGTACGTGTAAGTGTGTGTAAGTGTGTGTAAGTGTGTGTAAGTACGTGTAAGTAGGTGTAAGTGTTTGTAAGTGCGTGTAAGTACGTATAAGTGCGTGTAAGTGTGTGTAAGTACGTGTATGTGTGTGTAAGTACGTGTAAGTACGTGTAAGTACGTGTAAGTGTGTGTAAGTGCGTGTAAGTATGTATAAGTGTGTATAATTGCGTGTCAGTACATGTAAGTGTGTGTAAGTGTGTCTATGTGTGTTTAAGTGTGTCTAAGTGTGTGTAAGTACGTGTAAGTGCTTGTAAGTGCATGTATGTGTGTGTAAGTGCGTGTAAGTACGTGTAAGTGCGTGTAAGAGCGTGTAAGTTCGTGTGAGTTTGTGTAAGTATATGAAAGTGTGTGTACGTATGTGTAAGTGCATGTATGTGTGTGTAAGTGCGTGTAAGTGTGTGTAAGTATGTGTAAGTGCGTATACGTGCGTGTCAGTGCCTGTAAGAATATGTAAGTATACATAAGTGCATGTAAGTACGTGTAAGTGCATGTAAGTGCGTGTAAGCATGTTTAAGAGTGTGTCAGTGCGTCTTAGTACATGTAAGTACGTTTAAGTGCGTGTAAGTGCGTGTAAGTGCGTATATGTGCGTGTAAGTGCGTATAAGTGCGTGTAAGTGTATGTTAGTGCGTCTAAGTGCATGTACATTTGTGCAAGTGCGTGGAAGTGCGTGTAAGTTTGTGTAGGTTTGTGTAAGTGCGTGTAAGTGTGTGTTAGTGTGTGTAAGTGTGTGTAAGAGCGTGTAAGTGCGTGTAAGTGCGTATAAGTGTACGGAAGTGCATGTAAGTGCATGTAAATGCGTGGAAGTGCGCGTAAGTATGTTCAAGTGTGTGTAAGTTTATGTAAGTATGTGTTAGTGTGTGTACGTTCGTGTAAGTGCGTGTAAGTGCGTGTAAGCGCGTGTAAGTGCGTGTAAGTTCTCCTGAGTGCTTTTAGGTACGTGTAAGTGCATGTTAGTGCGTACAAGTGCATGCAAGTACGTGGAAGTGTGTGTAAGGGTGTGTTCTCTTGGAGTCGTAGGTTTGGTCGTGATCGCGCGCCCATGCGACGTTGACGATCACTGTGCGACCGCGACCCAGGCGACGTTCTTTGGATGGCTCCACGACCACCCAAACTTGTCGCACGGGCAGCGTATAGCTCTTCCCACGTCACGTAGGGTAGCATTTTTTATGACGTGTATGGTGCCAGCGTGGACATGCGGCTCCTCCCGCAATTGTAGCTAACGTTCACCCGCGAACTTGCTTGGTTCGACACAAATACTGATTCAATGTTCGCAAACGAGGGACTGGTTGCAACGTCAACCGGGGCGGCCAATGTCCTATTTTGCCGTCATGTTGCCCGATTCATTGGACAAGTATAGAAAAACTGCGTTGACACTCTAGTTTTAGTTCCCTGCCGCCCGGATAAGCAACCAATCAGATTGCATTCCCACCTCCTTAACAGTGTGTACTTGTCGACGGGCAGAATCTACTGCGATAGAAGAAAACTTCATACGCGGTCGCGTGGTGTCGACGATGGCGTGGGCTATGTTCCCGTGCGATCGCGGTTCCTTGGGCGTTTGGGCGGCAGAATTTGTCCACATTCGGTCCAAACGCATGGGCGCGCGATCGCGACCAACCTACGACTCTAAGAGAACATACCCTAAGTGCGTGTGAGTACGGGTAAGTGCGTGTAAGTATGTGTAAGTGCGTGTAAGTGCGTGTAAGTGCGCATAAGTGCGTGTAAGTGGATGTATATTCGTGTAAGAGTGTGTAAGAGCGTGTAAGTGCGTGTAAGTGCGTCTAAGTGTATGTAAGTGCGGGTAAGTGCGTGTAAGTACGTGTAAGTACGTGTAAGTGCGTGTAAGTGCAGGTAAGTACGTATAAGTGCATGTAAGTGCGTGTAAGTATGTGTAAGTGCGTGTTAGTGTATGCAGGTATGTGTAAGTACGTGTAAGTGTGTGTAAGTGCGTGTAAGTGCGTGTAAGTGCGTGTTAGTACATGTAAGTGCGTGTAGGAGCATGTAAGTGCATGTAAGTGCGTATAAGCGCGGTTTAAGTTTGTGTAAGTGAGTGTAAGTACGTGTAAGTACATGTAAGTTCGTGTAAGTGCGTGTAAGTACGTGTAAGTGTGTACAAATGCGTGTAAGGACGTGTAAGTGCGTGTAAGTGCGTGTAAGTGCGTGTAAGTTCATGTAAGTACGTGTAAGTGCAGTTTAAGTTCGTGTAAGTGCGTGTAAGTGTGTGTAAGTGTGTGTAAGTATGTGTAAGTGCGTGTAAGTGCGTGTAAGTATGTGTATGTATGTATAAGTGCATGTAAGTGTGTGTAAGTACATGTAAGTACGTGTAAGTGCGTGTAAGTGCGTGTAAGTATGTGTAAGTACGTGTAAGTATGTGTAAGTGCAAGTAAGTGCGTGTAAGTACGCGTAAGTGCATGTGAGTACGTGTAAGTGCGCGTAAGTGCGTGTAAGTGTGTGTAAGTACGTATAAGTTTGTGTAAGTGTGTGTAAGTGTGTGGTAGTGCGTGTAAGTGTGTGTAAGTGCGTGTAAGTATGGTTTAAGTTTGTGTAAGTGGGTGTAAGTACGTATAAGTACGTGTAAGTGCGTGTAAGTGCGTGTAAGTGCCTGTAAGTGCGTGTAAGTGCGTGAAAGGGCGTATAAGTGCGTGTAACTATGTGTAGGTGCATGTAATTTTATGTAAGTGCATGTAAGTATGTGTTAGTGCGTGTATGTGTGCAGAAGTGCGTGTAAGTGTGTGTAAGTGTGTGGTAGTACGTGGTAGTGTGTGTAACTGCGTGTAAGTGCGTGTAAATGTGGTTTAAGTTTGTGTAAGTGGGTGTAAGTGCATGTCAGTGTGTGCAAGTACGTGGAAGTACGTGTAAGTGCATGTAAGTGCGTGTAAGTGCGTGTAACTGTGTGTAACTGCGTGTAGGTGTGTGTAATTTTATGCAAGTGCGTGTAAGTACGTGTTAGTATGTGTAAGTGTGTGTAAGTACATGTAAGTGCGTATAAGTACGTGTAAGTGCGTGTGAGTGTGTGTAAGTGCATGCAAGTGCGGGTAACTTTGTCTAAATACGTGTAAGTTCGTGCAAGTGTGTGTAAGTGCGTGTAAGTTTGTATAAGTGCGTGTAAGTACGTGTAGGTGCGTGTAAGTACATGTAAGTGCATATAAGTGCGTGTGACTGCATGTAAAGTGCGTGTAAGTGCGTGTAAGTACGTATAAGTGCATGTAAGTACGTGTAAGTATGTATAAGTGCGTGTAAGTGCATCTTAGTGTGTGTAAGTATGTGTACGTTCGTGTAAATGTGTATAAATACGTGTAAGTGCGTGTAATTACATGTAAGTGTGTGTAAGTGCTCGTAAGTGCGTGTAAGTGCGTGCAAGTGTGTGTAAGTACGTGTAAGTTTGTGTAAGTGTGTGTAAGTACGTGTAAGTGCGTGTAAGTGCGTGTACGTGTGTGTAAGTGCGTGTAAGTGGATGTTAGTTCATGTAAGAGCGTGTAAGTGTGGATAAGTATATGTAAGTGCGTGTAAGTATGTGTAAGTGTGTGTAAGTGCGTGTAAGTGCATGTAAGTGCGTGTAAGTGCATGTAAGTACATGTATGTGCGAGTAAGTTCGTGTAAGTGCGTGTAAGTTCGTGTAAGTACGTGTAAGTATGTGTACGTGCGAGTTTGTACGTGTAAGTGCATGTAAGTGCGTGTAAATGCGTATACGTGCGTGTAAGTGCGTGTAAGTGTGTATAAGTACATGTAAGTGCGTGTAAGCACGTGTAAGTGCGTGTAAGGATGTGGAAGTACGTTTAAGTGCGTGTCAGTGCGTGTAAGTGCGTGAAAGTGCATGTAAGTGTGTGTAGGTGCGTGTAAGTGCGTATAAGTATGTGTAAGTACGTGTATGTATGTATAAGTGTGTGTAAGTTTGTGTAAGTGTGTGAAAGTGCGTGTAAGTATGTGTAAGTATGTATAAGTGGGTATAAGTGCGTATCAGTTCGTGTAAGTGCATGTAAGTATGTATACGTACGTGTAAGTATGCGTAAGTGCATATAAGTGCGTATATGTGTGTGTAAGTACGTGTAAGTGTGTGTAAGTGCGTGTTAGTGCGTGTAAGTGTGTATAAGTTTGTATAAGTGCGTGTATGTGGGTGTAAGTGCGTGTAAGTGCGTCTAAGTGCGTGTAACTGCGTGTAAGTACGTGTAAGTACGTGTAAAAATGTGAAAGTGCAAGTAAGTATGTATAAGTGCGTGTAAGTGCGTGTAAGCATGTGTAAGTGAGTGTAAGTGCGTGTAAGTGCGTGTAAGTCCATGCAAGTGCGTGTACATACGTGTTAGTGCAGTTTAAGTATGTGTAATTTTGTGTAAGTTTGTGTAAGTGCATGTAAGTGCGTGTAAGTGTGTGTAAGTTCGTGTAAGTGTGTGTTAGTGTATGTAAGTATGTCTAAGTGCGTGTAGGTACGTGTACCTTCGTGTAAGTGCATGTAAGTGCGTGTAAGTGCATGTAAGTGTGTGTAAGTGTGTATTAGTGCGTGTAAGTATGTGTAAGTGTGTGTAAGTGCGTGTGCACGCGTCTAAGTGCGTGTTAGTGTATCTAAGTGCGTCTAAGTGCATGTACGTTTGTGCAAGTGTGTAGAAGTGCGTGTAAGTTTGTGTAAGTCCGTATAAGTGTGTGTAAATGTGTGTTAGTGTGTGTAAGTGTGTGTAAGAGCGCGTAAGTGCGTGTAAGTGCGTATAAGTGCACGGAAGTGCATGTAAGTGCGTGTAAATGCATGTAAGAGCGCATAAGTACGTTCAAGTGTGTGTAAGTTTCTGTAAGTGTGTGTTAGTGTGTGTACGTTCGTGTAAGTGCGTGTAAGTGCATGTAAGCGCGTGTAAGTGCGTGTAAGTTCTTGTAAGTGCTTGTAGGTATGTGTAAGTGCGTGTTAGTGCGTATAAGTGCATGTAAGTATGTGGAAGTGTGTGTAAGGGTGTGTTCTCTTGGAGTCATAGGTTTGGTCGTGATCGCGCGCCCATGCGACGTTGACGATCACTGTGCGACCGCGACCCAGGCGACGTTCTTTGGATGGCTCCACGACCATGCGAACTCGTCGCACGGGCAGCGTATATCTCTTGCCACGTCACGTAGGGTAGCGTTTGTTATGACGTGTATGGTGCCAGCATGGACATGCGGCTCCTCCCGCAATTGTAGCTAACGTTCATCTGCAAACTTGCTTGGTTCGACACAAATACTGATTCAAAGTCCGCAAAGGAGGGACTGGTTGCAACGTCAACCGGGGCGGCCAATGTCCTATTTTGTCGTCATGTTGCCCGATTCATTGGATAAGTACAGAAAAATTGCGTTGACACTCTAGTTTTAGTTCCCCGCCACCTGGATAAGCAACCAATCATATTGCATTCCCACCTCCTTAACAGTGTGTTCTCGCCGACGGGCAGAATCTACTGCGATAGAAGAAAACTTCATACGCGGTCGCGTGGTGTAGGCGATCACGTGGGCTGTGTTCCCGTGCGATCGCGGTTCCTTGGGCGTTTGGGCGGCAGAATTTGTCCACATTCGGTCCAAACGCATGGGCGCGCGATCGCGACCAGCCTACGACTCCAAGAGAACATACCCTAAGTGCGTGTGAGTACGTGTAAGTGCGTGTAAGTATGTGTAAGTGCGTGTAAGTGCGTGTAAGTGCGTATAAGTGCGTGTAAGTGGACGTATGTTCGTGTAAGAGTGTGTAAGAGCGTGTGAGTGCGTGTAAGTACGTCTAAGTGTGTGTAAGTGTGGGTAAGTGCGTGTAAGTGTGTGTAAGTGTGTGTAAGTGCGTGTAAGTGCATGTAAGTACGTATAAGTGCATGTAAGTGCGTGTAAGTGTGTGTAAGTGCGTGTTAGTGTATGTAAGTACGTGTAAGTATGTGTAAGTGTGTCTAAGTGCGTGTAAGTGTGCATAAGTGTGTGTTAGTACGTGTAAGTGCGTGTAGGAGCATGTAAGTGCATGTAAGTGCGTATAAGGGCGGTTTAAGTTTGTGTAAGTGAGTGTAAGTACGTGTAAGTACATGTAAGTTTGTATAAGTGCGTGTAAGTACGTGTAAGTGTGTACAAGTGCGTGTAAGGACGTGTAAGTGCGTATAAGTGCGTGTAAGTTTGTGTAAGTACGTGTAAGTGCAGTTAAAGTTCGTATAAGTGCGTGTGAGTGCGTGTAAGTGCGTGTAAGTATGTGTAAGTGCGTGTAAGTGCGTGTAAGTATGTGTAAGTATGTATAAGTGCATGTAAGTGCGTGTAAGTTTGTGTAAGTGCGTGTAAGTGCGTGTAAGTGCATGTAAGTATGTGTAAGTACGTGTAAGTATGTGTAAGTGCAAGTAAGTACGTGTAAGTACGTATAAGTGCATGTAAGCACGTGTAAGTGCGTGTAAGTGCGTGTAAGTTCGTGTAAGTGGCTGCAAGTGCGTGTAAGTGCAAGTACGTGTGCGTAAGTATGTGTAAGTACGTATAAGTGTGTGTAAGTGCGTGTACGTGCGTGTAAGTGCGTGTAAGTGCGTGTAAGTGTGTGTAGGTACGTATAAGTTGGTGTAAGTGTGTGTAAGTACGTGGTAGTGCATGTAAGTGTGTGTAAGTGTGTGTAAGTGTGGTGTAAGTTTGTGTAAGTGGGTGTAAGTGCGTGTAAGTACGTATACATGCATGTAAGTGTGTGTAAGTGCCTGTAAGTGTGTGTAAGTACGTGAAAGGGCGTATAAGTGTGTGTAAGTATGTGTAGGTGCGTGTAATTTTGTGTAAGTGCATGTAAGTATGTGTTAGTGCGTGTGTGTATGTAAGTGCGTATAAGTGCGTGTAAGTGTGTGGTAGTACGTGGTAGTGCGTGTAAGTGTGTGTAAGTGCGTGTAAATGTGGTTTAAGTTTGTGTAAGTGGGTGTAAGTGCATGTAAGTGTGTGTAAGTGCGTGTAAGTACGTGTAAGTGCATGCAAGTTTTTTGTAAGTGCGTGTAACTGCGTGTAAGTGCGTGTAGGTATGTGTAAATTTGTGTAACTGCGTGTATGTACGTGTTAGTATGTGTAAGTGTGTGTAAGTACGTGTAAGTGCGTATAAGTACGTGTAAGTGCGTGTGAGTGTGTGTAAGTACGTGTAGGTGCATGTAACTTTGTCTAGATGCGTGTAAATTCGTGCAAGTGTGTGTAAGTGCGTATAAGTTTGTATAAGTGTGTGTAAGTACGTGTAAGTGCGTGTAAGTACGTGAAAGTGCATATAAGTGCGTGTAAGTGCATGTAAAGTGCGTGTAAGTGTGTGTAAGTATGTGTAAGTGCATGTAAGTACGTGTAAGTATGTGTAAGTGCGTGTAAGTACACGTTAGTGCGTGTAAGTATGTGAAAGTTCGTGTAAATGTGTGTAAGTGCGTATACGTGTGTGTAATTGCATGGAAGTTCGTGTAAGTGCTCGTAAGTGGGTGTAAGTGCGTGTATGTGTGTGTAAGTGCGTGTAAGTTTGTGTAAGTGTGTGTAAGTGCATGTAAGTGCGTGTAAGTACGTGTAAGTGTGTGTAAGTGCGTGTAAGTACCTATAAGTGCATATAAGTGCATGTAAGTGCGTGTAAGTTCATGTAGGTACATGTAAGTGTGAGTAAGTGCATGTAAGTTTGTGTAAGTGCATGGAAGTACGTATAAGTGTGTGTAAGTATGTGCAAGTACGTGTAAGTGCGTGTACATGTGTGTAAGTGCGTGAAAGTGGATGTTAGCTTGTGTAAGAGCGTGTAAGTGTGGACAAGTATGTGTAAGTGCGTGTAATTGTGTGTAAGTGTGTGTAAGTGCGTGTAAGTGCATGTAAGTGCGTGTAAGTGCGTGTAAGTGCATGTATGTACGAGTAAGTTTGTGTAAGTGCGTGTAAGTTCCTGTAAGTACGTGTAAGTATGTGTACGTGCGCGTTTGTACCTGTAAGTGCATGTAAGTGCGTTTAAATGCATACAAGTGCGTGTAAGTGCGTGTAAGTGTGTATCAGTACATGTAAGTGCGTGTTAGTACGTGTAAGTGCGTGTAATGGTATGGAAGTGCGTATAAGTGCGTGTACGTACGTGTAAGTGCGTGAAAGTGCATGTAAGTGCGTGTAAGTGCGTGTAAGTGCGTATAAGTGTGTGTAAGTACGTGTATGTATGTATAAGTGCGTGTAAGTTCGTGTAAGTGTGTGTAAGTGCGTGTAAGTATGTGTGAATATGTATAAGTACGTATAAGTGCGTGTTAGTGCATGTAAGTGTGTGTAAGTATGTATACGTACGTGCAAGTATGTGTAAGTGCATGAAAGTGCGTATAAGTGTGTGTAAGTGCGTGTAAGTGTGTGTAAGTGCATGTAAGTGCGTGTAAGTGTGTATATGTTGGTATAAGTGCGTGTATGTGGGTGTAAGTGCGTGAAAGTGCGTGTAAGTGCATGTAAGTGCGTGTAAATGCGTGTAAGTGCGTGTAAGTACGTGTAAGTACGTGTAAGTATATGTAAAAATGTGAAAGTGCAAGTAAGTACGTATAAGTGCGTGTAAGTGCGTGTAAGTGCGTGTAAGCATGTGTACGTGAGTGTAAGTGCATGTAAGTGCGTGTAAGTTCATGTAAGTACGTGTAGGTATGTGTTAGTGCGGTTTAAGTACGTGTAATTTCGTGTAAGTTTGTGTAAGTGCATGCAAGTGCGTGCAAGTGTGTGTAAGTGTGTGTAAGTGTGTGTTAGTGCGTGTAAGTGCGTCTACGTACGTGTAGGTGTGTGTAACTTCATGTAAGTGCGTGTAAGTACATGTAAGTGCGTGTAAGTGCATGTAAGTGTGTATAAGTGCGTATTAGTACGTGTATGTATGTGTAAGTGCGTATAAGTGCGTGTGCGTGCGTCTACGTGCGTGTAAGTGTGTGAAGTGCATCTAAGTGCATGTACGTTCGTGCAAGTGCGTAGAAGTGCGTGTAAGTTTGTGTAAGTCCGTGTAAGTACGTGTACATGTGTATTAGTGTGTGTAAGTGTGTGTAAGAGCGTGTAAGTGCGTGTAAGTGCGTATAAGTGCACGGAAGTGCATGTAAGTGCGTGTAAATGCGTATAAGTGCGCGTAAGTATGTTCAAGTGTGTGTAAGTTTGTGTAAGTGCGTGTTAGTGTGTGTACGTTCGTGTAAGTGCGTGTAAGTGCATGTAAGCGCGTGTAAGTGCGTGTAAGTTCTCGTAAGTGCTTGTAGGTACGTGTAAGTGCGTGTTAGTGCGTATAAGTGCACGTAAATACGTGGAAGTGTGTGTAAGGGTGTGTTCCCTTGGAGTCGTAGGTTTGGTCGTGATCGCGCGCCCATGCGACGTTAACGATCACTGTGCAACCGCGACCCAGGCGACGTTCTTTGGATGGCTCCACGACCACGCGAACTCGTCGCATGGGCAGCGTAAAGTTCTTGCCACGTCACGTAGGGTAGCGTTTTTTATGACGTGTATGGTGTCAGCGTGGACATGCGGCTCCTCCCGCAATTGTAGCTAACGTTCATCCGCGAACTTGCTTGGTTCGGCACAAATAATGATTCAAAGTCCGCAAACGAGGGACTGGTTGCAACGTCAACCGGGGCGGCCAATGTCCTATTTTGTCGTCATGTTGCCCGATTCATTGGACAAGCACAGAAAAACTGCGTTGACACTCTAGTTTTAGTTCCCCGCCGCCTGGATAAGCAACCAATCAGATTGCATTCTCACCTCCTTAACAGTGTGTACTCGCCGACGGGCAGAATCTACTGCGATAGAAGAAAACTTCATACGTGGTCGCGTGGTGTCGTCGATCGCGTGGGCTGTGTTCCCGCGCGATCGCGGTTCCTTCGGCGTTTGGGCGGCAGAATTTGTCCACATTCGGTCCAAACGCATGGGCGCGCGATCGCGACCAACCTACGACTCCAAGAGAACATACCCTAAGTGCGTGTGAGTACGTGTAAGTGCTTGTAAGTATGTGTAAGTGCGTGGAAGTGCGTGTAAGTGCATACAAGTACGTGTAAGTGGATGTATGTTCGTGTAAGAGTGTGTAAGAGCATGTAAGTGCGTGTAAGTGCGTTCAAGTGGGTGTACGTGCGGATAAGTGCGTGTAATTGTGTGTAAGTGCGTGTAAGTGCGTGCAAGTGCATGTAAGTACGTATAAGTACATGTAAGTGCGTGTAAGTGCGTGTAAGTGCGTGTTAGTGTATGTAAGTACGTGTAAGTACGTGTAAGTGTGTGTAAGTGCGTGTAAGTGTGTATAAGTGTGTGTTAGTGCGTGTAAGTACGTGTAGGAGCATGTAAGTGCATGTAAGTGCGTATAAACGCGGTTTAAGTTTGTGTAAGTGAGTGTAAGTACGTGTAAGTACGTGTAAGTTCATGTAAGTGCGTGTACGTACGTGTAAGTATGTACAAGTGCGTGTAAGGACGTGTAAGTGCGTGTAAGTGCGTGTAAGTTCGTGCAAGTACGTGTAAGTGCAGTTTAAGTTCGTGTAAGTGCGTGTAAGTGCAAGTACGTGTGTGTAAGTACGTGTAAGTACGTATAAGTGTGTGTAAGTGTGTATACGTGCGTGTAAGTGCGTGTAAGTGCGTGTAAGTGTGTGTAAGTATGTATAAGTTTGCGTAAGTGTGTGTAAGTGCGTGGTAGTGCGTGTAAATGTGTGTAAGTGCATGTAAGTGTGATTTACGTTTGTGTAAGTGGGTGTAAGTGCGTGAAAGTACGTGTAAGTGCGTGTCAGTGCGTGTAAGTGCCTGTAAGTGCGTGTAAGTGCGTGAAAGGGCGTATAAGTGCGTGTAAGTACGTGTAGGTGCGTGTAATTTTGTGTAAGTTCATGTAAGTATGTGTTAGTGCGTGTATGTGTGTGTAAGTGTGTGTAAGTGCGTGTAAGTGTGTGGTAGTACATGGTAGTGCGTGTAAGTGTGTGTAAGTGCGTATAAGTGCGTATAAGTGCATGTAAGTGCGTGTAAGTGCGTGTAAGTGCGTGTAAGTACTTGTAAGTACGTATAAGTGCGTGTAAGTGCGTGTAAGTGCGTGTAAGTACGAAGTGACTTTAACTTCTACGCATCGTAACACGAATCATTCACGGTCAGAGTACCCAATCACAGCGCACAACTAATATGCATGACCTTGCATGTCTAGAAGAGGTAAAAAAACCGGTGGCTTGGCACGGCTATCGTGCGCAATGCCTTGACAAAGTTGGCATGTGCCACTGACCATGACCACAAAGTCTACCAAGAACCTTAAACGGCTATGAATCATAACACGTGTCAGCCCCGGTCAGAGTGTCCAATCACAGTGCAGATGTGCTAGGCATGAGTTTGCAGGTTCAAACAAGGTTGAATACTGGTGGCTCGATGTGGCCATTTTCCGCAATGCCTTGACAAAGTTTGCATGTGCCACTGACCATGACCACGAAGTATACCGAGTGGCTTGAACTTCTACGAATTGAAACACGAGTCGGAGATCGTCAGAGTGTCCAATCACAGTGCAGATGTACTAGGCATGATGTTGCTGGTGTAAACAAGGTAGAATACTGGTGGCTCGGTGTGGCTATAGTGGGCAATGCCTTGACAAAGTTGGCATGTGCCACTGACCATGACCACATAGTTTACCAAGAGACTTTAACTTCTACGCATCGTAACACGAGTCATTCATGGTCAGGGTACCCAACCACAGCGCACATCCAATATGCACGACCTTGCAGGTATAAGAGAGGTAAAAAACCGATGGCTTGGCACGGCTATCGTGCGTAATACCTTGACAAAGTTGGCGTGTGCCACTGAACATGACCACAAAGTTTGCCAAGCACCTTAAACAGCTATGAATCATAACACGAGGCAGCCACGGTCACAGTGTCCAATCATAATGCAGATGTACTAGGCATGATGTTGCAGGTGCTAACAAGGTAGAATACTAGTGGCTCGGTGTGGCTATTGCGCGCAATGCGTTGACAAAGTTGGCATGTGCTACTGACCATGACCACAAATGTATCCAAGTGACTTTTACTTCTATTGATCATAACACGAGTCAGCCACGGTCAGATTGTTAAATCACAGTGCAGATGTACTAGGCATGATCTTGCAGGTACAAACAAGGTAGTATAATGGTGGCTCGGTATGGCTTAAGTGCGCAATACCATGACAAAGTTGGCATGTGCCACTGACCATGACCACAAGTGTTTCCAAGTGACTTTAGCTTCTATTGGTCATACCACGAGTCAGCCACGGTCAGAGTGTCCAATCACAGTGGACATATACTGGGCATGATCTTGCAGGTACAAACAAGGTAGAATACTGGTGGCTCGGTGTGACTATTGTGTGCAATGCCTTGACAAAGCTGGCATGTGCCACTGACCATGACCACAAATGCATCCAAGTGACTTCCACTTCTATTGATCATAACACGAGTCAGTCCCGATCAGAGTGTTCAATCACAGTGCAGATGTACTAAGCATGATCTTGCAGGTACAAACAAGGTAGTATACTGGTGGCTTGTTGTGTCTATTGTGCGCAATGCCTTGACAAAGTTGGCATCAGCCACTGACCATGACCACAAAGTTTACCAAGTACCTTAAAAGGCTTTGAATCATAACACGAGTAAGCCACGGTCAGATTGTCCTATCAAAGTGCAGATATACGGGGCATGATCTTGCAGGTTCAAAAAAGGTAGAATACTTGTGGGTCGGTGTGGCTATTGTGCGCAATGCCTTGACAGAGTTGGCACGTACCACTGACAATGACCAGAAATGTATCCAAGTGACTTTAAATTCTATTGGTCATAACACGATTCAACCACGGTCAGAGTGTCCAATCACAGTGCAGATGTACTATGCAAGACCTTACAAATACAAACAAGGTAGAATACTGGTGGCTCGGTGTGGCTATTGTGCGCAATGCCTTAACAAAGTTGGCATGTGCCACTGCCCATGACCACAAAGTTTACCAAGTGACTTTAACTTCTACGAATCGTAACACGAGTCGGAGACGGTCAGAGTGTCTAATCACAGTGCAGATGTACTAGGCCTGATCTTGCAGGTATAAACAAGGTAAAATGCTTGTGGCTCGGTGCAGCTATTGTACGCAATGTATTGACAAAGCTGGCATGTGCCACTGACCATGACCACAAAGTTTACCAAGTGACCTTACCTCCTACGCAGTGTAACACGAGTCATTCACGGTCAGAGTACCCAATCACAGTGCACATATAATATGCATGACATTGGATGTATAGAAGAGGAAAAAAACCGGTGGCTTGGCACGGCTATTGTGCGCAATGCCTTGACAAAGTTGGCATGTGCCACTGACCATGACCACAAAGTTTACCAAGTACCTTAAATGGCTATGAATCACAACACAAGTCAGCCACGGTCAGAGTGTCCAATCACAGTGCAGATGTACTAGGCATGATGTTGCAAGTGTAAACAAGGTAGACTACTAGTGGCTCGGTGTGGCTATCGTGGGCAATGCCTTGACCAATTTGGCATGTGCCATTGACCATGACCACAGAGTTTACCAAGTGACTTTAACTTCTACACATCGTAACAGGAGTTATTCACGGTCAGAGTACCAAATCATAGCGCACATCTAATATGCATGACCTTGCAGGTTTAAAAGAGGTAAAAACCCGGTGGCTTGGCATTGCTATTGTGCGCAGTTCCTTGACAAAGTTGGCATGTGCCACTGACCATGACCACAAAGTTTACAAAGTCTTTAAACGGCTATGAATCATAACACGAGTCAGCCACGGTCATAGTGTCCAATCACAGTGCACATGTACTAGGCATGATCTTGCAGGTGCAAACAAGGTAGAATACTGGTGGCTCGGTGTGGCTATTGTACGCAATGCCTTGACAAAGTTGGCATGTGCCACTGACCATGACCACAAAGTTTACAAAGTCTTTAAACGGCTATGAATCATAACACGAGTCAGCCACGGTCATAGTGTCCAATCACAGTGCACATGTACTAGGCATGATCTTGCAGGTGCAAACAAGGTAGAATACTGGTGGCTCGGTGTGGCTATTGTACGCAATGCCTTGACAAAGTTGGCATGTGCCACTGACCATGAACACAAATGTATCCAAGTGACTTTTACTTCTATTGATCATGAAATGAGTCAGCCACGGTCAGAGTGTGTAATAAAAGTGCAGATGTACTAGGCATGATCTTGCAGGTATAAACAAGGTAGAATACTGGTGGCTCTGTGTAGCTATAGTGCGCAATGCCATGACAAAGTTGGCACGTGCCACTGACCATGACCACAAATATATCCAAGTGACTTTTACTTCTACTGATCATAACACGAGTCAGCCACGGTCAGAGTGTCGAATCACAGTGTAGATGTATTGGGCTTGACCTTACATGTATAAACAAGGTATTATACTGGTGGCTCAGTGTGGTAACTGTTTGCACTGCCTTGCCAAAATTGGCATGTGCCACCGACCATGACCACAAATGTATCCAAGTGACTTTTACGTCTATTGATCATAACACGAGTCAGCCACGGTCAGAGTGTCCAATCACAGTGCAAATGCACTAGGCATGATCTTACAGGTGTGAAAAAGGTAGAATACTGGTGGCTTGGTGTGGCTATTGTGCGCAATGCCTTGAAAAAGTTGGCATGTGCCACTGACCATGACCACAAGATTTACCAAGTGACTTTAACTTCTACGAATCGTAACACGAGTCAGCCACGGTCAGAGTGCCCAATCACAGTGCAGATATACTGGACACGACCTTGCAGGTATAAACAAGGTAGAATACTGGTCGCTTGTTGTGGCTATTGTGCGCAATGCCTTGACAAACTTGGCATGTGCCACTGACCATGACCACAAAGTTTACCAAGCGACTTTAACTTCTACGAATTGTAACACGAGTCAGCCACGGTGAGATTCCCTAATCACAGTGCACATCTAACAGGCTTGACTTTACAGGTATCAACAAGAGAGATAACCGGTGGCTTGGCACGGCTGTTGTGCGCAATGCCTTGACAAGGTTGGCATGTGCCACTGACCATGACCACAAAGTCTACCAAATACAGTAAACGGCTATGAATAATAACACAAGTCAGCCACGGTCAAAGTGTCCAATCTTAGTGCAGATGAACTGGGCATGACCTTACATGTCTAAACAAGGTAGAATACTGGTGGCTCGGTGTGGCTATTGTGCGCAATACCTTGACAAAGTAGGCATGTGCTACAGACCATGACCACAGTTGTATCCAAGTGACTTTTACTTCTATTGATCATAGCACGAGTCAGCCACGGTCAGAGTGTCCAATCATAGTGCAGATGTAGTAGGCATGACCTTGCAGGTACAAACAAGGTAGAATACTG
Organism: Penium margaritaceum; assembly: GCA_023375785.1. Classification (NCBI taxonomy): domain Eukaryota; kingdom Viridiplantae; phylum Streptophyta; class Zygnematophyceae; order Desmidiales; family Peniaceae; genus Penium; species Penium margaritaceum. The sequence continues at coordinate 21,542 of SZWC01011859.1, forward strand.
GTGGCTCGGTGTTGCTATTGTGCGCAATGCCTTGACAGAGTTGGCATATGCCACTGACAATGACCACAAAAGTATCCAAGTGACTTTGACTTCTATTGACCATAACACGAGTCAGCCACGGTCAGAGTGTCCAATCACAAATCAAATGTACTAGGCATGACCTTGCAGGTACAAACAAGGTATAATACTGGTGGCTCAGTGAGGCTATTGTGTGCAATGCCTTGACAAAGCTGGCATGTGCCACTGACCATGACCACAAATGTACCCAAGTAACTTTTACTTCTATTGATCATAACACTAGTCAACCATGGTCAGAGTGTCCAATCACAGTGTAGATATACTGGGCATGACCTTGCAGGTATAAAAAAGGTACAATAATGGTGGTTCGGTGTAACTATTATGCGCAATGCCTTCACAAAGTTGGCATGTGCCACTGACCATGACCACAAATGTATCCAAGTGACTTGTACTTCTATTGATCCTAACACGAGTCAGCCAGGGTCAGAGTGTCCAACCACAGTGCAGATTTACTAGGCATGATCGTGCAGGTACAAACAAGGTAAGATACTTTGGCTCGGTGCGGCTATTGTGCGCAATGCCTTGACAAAGTTGGCATGTACCACTGACAATGACCACAAATGTATCCAAGTGACTTTTACTTCTATTGATCATAACACAAGTCAGCCACAGTCAGAGTGTCCAATAACTGTGCATATATACTAGGCATGATCTTACAGGCGCAAACAAGGTACAATATTGGTGGCTCGGTGTGGCTAGTGTGCGCAATGCCCTGACAAAGTTGGCATGTGCCACTGACCATGACCACAAAGTTTACCAAGTACCTTAAACGGCTATGAATCATAACACGATTTAGCCACAGTCAGAGTGTCCAATCACAGTGCAGATATACTTGGCATGACCTCGCAGGTATAAGCAAGGTAGAGTAATGGTAGCTCAGTGTGGCTATTGTGCGCAATGCCTTGACAAAGTTGGCATGTGCCACTGACCGTGACCACGAATGTATCCAAGTGACTTTTACTTCTATTGATCATAACACGAGTCAGCCACGGTCAGATTGTCAAATCACAGTGTACATCTAATATGCATGACCTTGCAGGTATAAACAAGGTAAAAAACCGGTGGCTTGGCACGACTATTGTTTGCAATGCATTGAAAAAGCTGGCATGTGCCACTGACCATGACCACAAAGTTTACCAAGTACCTTAAACGGCCATGAATCATAACACCAGTCAGCCATGGTCAGAGTGTCCAATCACAGTGCAGATGTACTAGGCATGATCTTGCAGGTTCAAACAAGGTAGAACACTGGTGGCTCGGTATGGCTATTATGTGCAATGCCTTGACGAAGTTGGCATGTGCCACTGACCATGACCACAAATGTATCCAAGTGACTTTTACTTCTGTTGATGATAACACGAGTCAGCCACAGTCAGAGACTCCAATCACAGTGCAGATATACTGGACATGACCTTGCAGGTATAAACAAGGTTCAATACAGGTGGCTTGTTGTGGCTACTGTGCGCAATGCCTTGACAAATTTCGCATGTGCCACTAACCATGACCACAAATGTATCCAAGTGAATTTTACTTCTATTGATCATAGCACGAGTCAGCCACGGTCAGAGTGTTCAATCATAGCGCAAATGTACTAGGCATGATCTTGCAGGTCCAAACAAGGTAGAATACTGGTGGCTCGGTGTGGCTATTGTGCGCAATGCCGTGACAAAGTTGGCACGTGCCACTGACCATGACCACAAATGTATCCAAGTGACTTTTACTTCTATTGATCATAACACATGCAGCCACGGTCAGAGTGTCCAATAAGAGTGCATCTTTACTATGCATGATCTTATAAGTACAAGCAAGGTACAATACTGGTGGCTCGGGATGGCTGTTGTGTGCAATGCCTTGACAAACTTGGCATGTGCCACTGACCATGACCACAAAGTTTACCAAGTGACTTTAACCTCTACGAATCGTAACACGAGTCAGCCAGTCGGAGTGCCCAATCACTACTCAGATGTACTAGGCATGACCTTGTAGGTATAAACAAGGTCAAAAAACCGGTGGGTTGGCACGGCTATTGTGCGCAATGCCTTGACAAAGTTGGCATGTGCCACTGACCATGACCACAATGTTTACCAAGTACCTTAAACGGCTATGAATCATAACACGAGTCAGCCACGATCAGAGTTTCTAATCACAAAGCAGATGTACTGGGCATGATTTTGCAGGTACAAACGAGGTAGAATACTGGTGGCTCGGTGTGGCTGTTGTGCGCAATGCCTTGACAAAGTTTGCATGTGCCACTGACCATGACCACAAATGTATCCAAGCGACTTTTACTCCTATTGATCATAACACGAGTAAGCCACGGTCAGAGTGTCCAATCACAGTGCAGATGTACTAGGCATGCTCTTTCAGGTATGAACAAGGTAGAATACTGGTGGATTGGTGTGGCTAATGTGCGCAATGCCTTGACAAAGTTGGCATGTGCCACTGACCATGACCACAAATGTATCCAAGTGACTTTCACTTCTAATGATCATAATACATGTCAGCCACGGTCAGAGTGTCCAACAACAGTGCAGATTTACTAGGCATGATCTTGCATGTGCAAACAAGGTACAATACTGGTAGCTCAGTGTGGCTATTGTGCGCAATGCCTTGACAAAGTTGGCGTGCGCCACTGACAATGACCACAAAGTTTACCGAGTACCTTAAATGGATATGAATCATAACACGAGTAAGACACGGTCAGAGTGTCCAATCACAGTGTACATGTATTGGGCATGACCTTGCAGGTATAAACAAGGTGGAATACTGGTGGCTCGGTGTGGCTATTGTGCACAATGCCTTGACAAAGTTGGCATGTGGCACTGATCAGGACCACAAATGTATCCAAGTGACTTTTACTTCTATTGATCATAACACGAGTCAGCCACAGTCAGAGTTCCCAATCATAGTGCACATCTAGTATGCATGACCTTGCATGTACAATCAAGGTAAAAAACCGGTGGCTTGGCACGGCTATTGGGCGCAATGCCTTGACAAAGTTGACGTGTGCCACTGACCATGACCACAAAGACTACCAACTACTTTAAACGACTATGAATCATACCACGAGTAAGCCACAGTTTGAGTGTCCAATCACAGTGCATATATACTGGGCATCACCTTGCAGGTACAAACAAGGTAGAATACTGGTGGCTTGGTGTGGATATTGTGCGCAATGCCTTGACAAAGTTGGCATGTGCCACTGACCATGACCACAAATGTATCCAAGTGATTTTTAAATCCATTGATCATAACACAAGTCAGCCACAGTCAGAGTGTCCAATCACAGTGCAGATATACTAGGCATGATCTTGCAGGTGCAAACAAGGTAGAATACGGGTGGCTCGGTGTGGCTATTCTGCGCAATGTTGAAGATTTGCCCCTCTGCATGCCCAAGTGCGGCGCCGGGAGGCGCCGACGAGCCGCCCGGTAGAGGAAATTCCACATCGATGGATCTGGCGACTGGAGGATTGCTCGGATCCTGAAATGGAGAATTGCCCCTTAAATGTGATGAGTCGCTGAATCCGGTGGAAGTTGTTTCACCGGAATCGGACAAGTAACGAGGGATATATGGGCTTCCTAAGTTCGGGTATGCACGGCGGCTCTGGGAGTCGGCCGCGGTTCAACCGGAGGTGGATAATCCACCTGACCAAGTAACAAAAGTCCATCTGGAGATTTTGCTCCAGAAGGGCTGCCGAGGCGTCCGGCAAATAATCCACCGGATGCCAGTAGTGCAGTTTTTACTGAGGGACATAGCCAAATCTCTGGCTCGGCGTCCGGAACTCAGTAGTACATTTTGTTACTAGGAGATTTTGTTACATTTTGTTCCGATTCTCATTCTCCTTGAACGGGTTGCGGCTTGCCTAAAAGACTTTTGGGCAAGGCGCAACCCGTTGAAGGAGAACGATCATGCCTAGTACATCTTTACTGTGATTGGACACTCTGACCGTGGCTGACTCGTGCTATGATTCGTATAAGATAAAGTCACTTGGTAAACTTTGTGGTCATGGTCTGTGGCACATGCCAACCTTTTCAAGGCATTGTGCACAATAGCCATGCCAAGACAAAGGGTTTTACCCTGTTTATACATGTAAGGTCATGCATATTAGATGTGCACTGTGATTGGACACTCTGACCGTGGCTGACTCGTGTTACGATTCGTAGAAGATAAAGTCACTTGGTAAACTTTGTGGTCATGGTCAGTGGCACATGCCAACTTTGTCAGAGCATTGCCCACAATATCAACAATGAGCCACCAGAATTCTACCTTGTTCATACCTGCAAGGTCATGCCTAGTACATCTGAACTGTGATTGAACACTCTGACCGTGGCTGACTCGTGTTACGATTCGTAGAAGATAAAGTCACTTGGTAAACTTTGTGGTCATGGTCAGTGGCACATGCCAACTTTGTCAGAGCATTGCCCACAATATCAACAATGAGCCACCAGAATTCTACCTTGTTCATACCTGCAAGGTCATGCCTAGTACATCTGAACTGTGATTGAACACTCTGACCGTGGCTGACTCGTGTTACGATCCGCAGAAGTTAAAGTCACTTGGTAAACTTTGTGGTCATGGTCTGTGGAACATTCCAACTCTGTCAAGGCATTGTGCACAATAGCCACACCGATCTACCAGCATTCTATCCTTTTTGTACCTGCAAGAACATGCCTAGTACACCTGCACTGTGATTGGACACTCTGACCGTGGCTAACTCGTGTTATGATCAATAGAAGAAAAAGTCACTTGGATACACTTGTGGTCATGGTAAGTGGCATGTGCCAACTTTGTCAAGGCATTGCGCACAATAGCCACACCGAGCCACCAGTATTATCCATTGTTTCCACGTGCAAGATCATCCCTAGAACATCTGCACTTTGATTATACACTCTGACCGTGGCTGTCGCGTGTTATGATTCATAGCCGTTTAAGGTACTTGGTAAACTTTGTGGTCATGGTCAGTGGTACATGCCAAATTTGTCAAGGCATTGCGCACAATAGCCACACGGAGCCACCAGTATTCTACCTTGTTTGCACCTGCAAGATCATGCCTAGTACATGTGCACCGTGATTGGACACTCTGACTGTGGCTGACTTGTGTTATGGTCAATAGAAGTAGAAGTCACTTGGATACATTTGTGGTCATGATCAGTGGCACATGCCAACTTTGTCAAGGCATTGCGCACAATACCCAGCCCGAGCCACCAGTATTCGACCTTGTTTATACTTGCAAGGTCATGCCCAGTGTATCTGCAATGTGATTGGGCACTCTGTCAGTGGCTGACTCGTGTTACGATTCGTATTAGTTAAAGTCACTTGTTAATCTTTATGGTCATGGTCAGAGACACACGCCAACTTTGTTAAGGCATTGCGCACAATAGCCACACTGAGCCACCAGTATTCTACCCTTTTTGTACATGCAATATCATGCATGTTATGTGTGCACTATGATTGGGCACTCTGATTGTGGCTGAATTGTGTTACAATTCGTAGAAGTTAAAGTCACTTAGTAAACTTTGTGGTCATGGTCAGTGGCACATGCCAACTTTGTCAAGGCAATGCGCACAATAGCCACACCGAGCCACTAGTATTCTACCTTCTTTGTACCTGCAAGCTCATGCCTAGTACATCTGCACTGTGACTGGACACTCGACCTTCGCTGACTCGTGTTATGATTAATATTTGTTTAAGGTACTTGGTAAAATTTGTGGTCATGGTCAGTGGCACATGCAAACTTTGTCAAGGCACTGCGCACAATGGTCGTGCCAAGCCACCGGTTTTTTACCATGTTTATACCTGCAAGATCATGCCTAGTACATCTGCACTGTGATTGGACACTCTGACCTTTGCTGACTCGTGTTATGATTCTTAGAAGTTAAAGTTGTCAGAAATGTATTCAAGATGCACACGGTGCTGAAAGTATCTCTGATCTGCCCCTTCCGGTGATCATCTACCCCTCCTCATCTCCGGAACTCGGTCTTCGGAATAATCAGTATACCCAGCTCGGAAGGGGCTCACCTCCTGTGCATGCCGCGTACAACGGCTCGTGTGGCCTCACCGACCAGGATGGCTCACCGATCAGGCTTGGGCGAGACCTTCGACCAAGCCTCCCCAGCCTCGGCACTTGGCCAGACTTACCCGCCACGACTGTCGCCAACGGGCCACGCGGGACCACTAACGGCAGCCCACCACCGCCAATGCGCCTGGGTACTCGCAAGAAGACAAAGTGCTGGAGCATTCACCAAGCAATCACGACCGAGACCCTGGCGCCACGGATCGCCACCAAGACGTGGACGTGCCCGTACTCGAACAACCGTGCGGAGACGCTATGCGACTCCGCACCCAACAGCAGCAGCAGCACGGCGGTTGCAGCAACACGCATCGCACAAGTCACCCTAGAGGGTGAACGCACCTAGACTTGAGGATAGCTCTCAGTAGTACTTAGGATCTCTGCTTGTTCCTAGTTCCTTGCCTCAAATCAATCAATCATTCAGTTCTTTCATCGCTGTCCTTTGTCTTAGCTTCCGCTTTCCTTTGTTAAGTGTGTTTGCCTCACTCCTCGCTTCCGCTCCCGTGTTCAGCTTCCCCTTAATATCCTGACATGGTTTTGAGCTGGTAAGATCCTTCGACCTCTTACCTTTTTTTTCCCACCCTCCCACCCTTCTTCGCTTCCAAGCTTTGCTCCGTCTTCCGCTTCTCTCGCTTGCGGGCGGCTGTCCGTATGGCGCGCTTCCCTCTGCTCTAATACCTCCCCACTCGATCTCAACGACATGGCGCTCTTCTCTGAAGCCGAAATCCGTTGGCTTCATGACTTCTATGCGGGTCGTGTCTCCGGCCCACCTCCACCACCACCCTCTTTCCAGCCACCAGACGTCCTCACCATCCTCTTCACCAACTCTGAGTCTTCCCCACCACCGTCCATCGCTTTCCAACCCCTTCATACCTTCGTGCGGCCAACTAACACTGACACTGACGCCACTGCTGACGTCACTCACTCTACACCTCTCGTCGACGCCCTGCCTTCTGAACCACACCTGCCAACTCCAAGCCCATCTCCAACCCTACCGATGCCTCTGGCTCCTCCTCCAGCTCCTCAAGCACCGTCAGCTCCGCGAGCAACCCTTCCCCACTGCCCTACTCCTCCTGGCTTCGCGCCTGCTCCACTGTCACAAGCTCCCGGCTCCAATGACGTCATTGCAGGTATAAACATCACCATGTTTATACCTGCAAGGTCATGCATATTAGATGTGCACTGTGATTGGGCACTCTGACCGTGGCTGACTCGTGTTACGATCCGTATAAGTTAAAGTAACTTGGTAAACTTTGTGGTGATGGTCAGTGGCACATGCCAACTTTGTCAAGGCATTGTGCACAATAGCCACACCAAGCCACCAGTATTCTACCTTGTTTATACCTACAAGGTCATGTATAGTACATATGAGCTGTGATTGGACACTCTGACCGTGGCTGACTCTTGTTACCATTTGTAGAAGTTAAAGTCACTTGGTAAAATTTGTGGTCATGGTCAGTGGTACATTTCAACTTTGTCAAGGGATTTCGCACAATAGCCACACCAATGTACCTGTATTCTACCTTGTTTGTATATGCAATATCATGCATAGTACATCTACACTGTGATTGGACACTCTGACCGTGGCTGACTTGTGTCATGATCACTAGAAGTAAAAGTCACTTGGATACATTTGTGGTCATGGTCAGTGGCACATGCCAACTTTGTCAAGGCATTGCGCACAATAGCCACACCGAGCCACCAGTTTTCTACCTTGTTTGCACCTGCAAGATCATGCCTAGTACATCTGCACTGTGATTGGATACTCTGACCGTGGCTGAGTCGTGTTATAATTCATAGCCGTTTAAGGTACTTGGTAAACTTTGTGGTCATGGTCAGTGACACATGCCAACTGTGTCGACACATTGCGCACAATAGCCGTCCCAAGCCACCGGTTTCTACGCTGTTTATACCTGCAAGGTCATGCATATTAGATGTGCACCGTGATTGGGTACTCTGACCATGGCTGACTCGTGTTATGATTCAAAGAAGTTAAAGTCACTGTGTAAACTTTGTGGTCATGGTCAGTGGCACATGCCAACTTTGTCAACGCATTGCGCACAATAGCCACACCGAGCCACCAGTATTCTACCTTGTTTGCACCTGCAACATCATGCCTAGTACATCTTGACTGTGATTGGACACTTTGACCGTGGCTGGCTCGTGTTATGATCAATAGAAGTAAACATCACTTGGATGCATTTGTGGTCATGGTCAGTGGCACATGCCAACTTTGTCAAGGCATTGCACATAATAGCCACACCGAGCCACCAGTATTCTACCTTGTTAATACCTGTAAGGTCATGCCCAGTATATCTGCACTGTGACTAGACACTCTGGCCGTGGCTGACTTGTGTTATGATTCATAGCCGTTTAAGGTACTTGGTAAACTTTGTGGTCATGGTCGGTGGCACATGTAAACTTTGTCAAGGCATTGCACACAATAGCCGTGCCAAGACACCGGTTTTTTATCCTGTTTATACCTGCAAGGTCATGCATATTAGATGTGCACCGTGATTGGGTACTCTGACCATGGCTGACTCGTGTTATGATTCAAAGAAGTTAAAGTCACTTTGTAAACTTTGTGGTCATGGTCAGTGGCACATGCCAACTTTGTCAAGGCATTGCGCACAATAGCCACACCGAGCCACCAGTATTCTACCTTGTTTGCACCTGCAACATCATGCCTAGTACATCCGCACTGTGATTGGACACTCTGACCGTGGCTGGCTCGTGTTATGATCAATAGAAGTAAAAGTCACTTGGATACACTTGTGGTCATGGTCAGTGGCACATGTCAACTTTGTCAAGGCGTTGGACACAATAGCCACACCGAGCTACCAGTATTCTACCTTGTTTATATCTTTAAGGTCATGCCCAGTATATCTGCATTGTGACTAGACACTCTGACCATGGCTGACTCGTGTTATGATTCATATCCGTTTAAGGTACTTGGTAAACTTTGTGTTCATGGTCAGTGGCACATGCCAACATTGTCAAGGCATTACGCACAATAGTCGTGCCAAGCCACCGGGTTTTTACCTTCTTTATACCTGCAAGGTCATGCATATGAGATGTGCACTGTGACTGGACACTCAGACAGTGGCTGACTCGTGTTATGATTAATAGAAGTGAAAGTCACTTGGATACATTTGTGGTCATGGTCAGTGGCACATGCCAACGTTGTCAAGGCATTGCGCACAATAGCCACACCAAGCCACCAGTATTCTCCGCTGTTTGTACCTGCAAGGGCATGCCCAGTATATCTGCACTGTGATTGGACACTCTGACCGTGGCTGACTCGTGTTATGACCAATAGAAGTAAAAGTCACTTGGATACATTTGTGGTCATGGTCAATGGCACATGCCAACTTTGTCAAGGCATTGCGCACAATAGCCACACCGAGCCACCAGTATTCTACCTTGTTTGCACCTGCACCATCATGCCGAGTACATCTGCACTGTGATTGGACACTCTGACCGTGGCTGGCTCGTGTTATGATCAATAGAAGTAAACGTCACTTGGATACATTTGTGGTCATGGTCAGTGGCACATGTCAACTTTGTCAAGGCATTGGACACAATAGCCACACCGAGCTACCAGTATTCTACGTTGTTTATATCTGTAAGGTCATGCCCAGTATACCTGCGTTGTGACTAGACACTCTGACCATGGCTGACTCGTGTGATGATTCATATCCGTTTAAGGTACTTGGTAAACTTTGTGGTCATGGTCAGTGGCACATGCCAACTTTGTCAAGGCATTGCACATAATAGCCACACCGAGCCACCAGTATTCTACCTTGTTTGCACCTGCACCATCATGCTGAGTACATCTGCACTGTGATTGGACACTCTGACCGTGGCTGGCTCGTGTTATGATCAATAGAAGTAAACGTCACTTGGATACATTTGTGGTCATGGTCAGTGGCACATGTCAACTTTGTCAAGGCATTGGACACAATAGCCACACCGAGCTACCAGTATTCTACGTTGTTTATATCTGTAAGGTCATGCCCAGTATACCTGCATTGTGACTAGACACTCTGACCATGGCTGACTCGTGTTATGATTCATATCCGTTTAAGGTACTTGGTAAACTTTGTGGTCATGGTCAGTGGCACATGCCAACATTGTCAAGGCATTACGCACAAAAGTCGTGTCAAGCCACCGGGTTTTTACCTTCTTTATACCTGAAAGGTCATGCATATGAGATGTGCACTGTGACTGGACACTCAGACCGTGGCTGACTCGTGTTATGATTAATAGAAGTAAAAGTCACTTGGATACATTTGTGGTCATCGTCAGTGGCACATGCCAACGTTATTAAGGCATTGCGCACAATAGCCACACCAAGCCACCAGTATTCTACGTTGTTTGTACGTGCAAGGTCATGCTCAGTATATCTGCACTGTGATTGGAGACTCTGACCGTGGCTGACTCGTGTTATGATCAATAGAAGTAAAAGTCACTTGGATACATTTGTGGTCATGGTCAGTGGCACATGCCAACTTTGTCAAGGCATTGCGCACAATTGCCACACCGAGCCACCAGTATTCTACCTTGTTTGTACCTGCAAGATCATGCATATTAGATGTGCAGTGTGATTGGGTACTCTGACCATGGATGACTCGTATTATGATTCAAAGAAGTTAAAGTCACTTGGTAAACTTTGTGGTCATGGTCAGTGGCACATGCCAACTTTGTCAAGGCATTGCGCACAATTGCCACAACGAGCCACCAGTATTCTACCTTGTTTGCACCTGCAACATCATGCCTAGTACATTTTCACTGTGATTGGACACTTTGACCGTGGCTGGCTCGTGTTATGATCAATAGAAGTAAACGTCACTTGGATACATTTGTGGTCATGGTCAGTGGCACATGCCAATTTTGTCAAGGCATTGTATATAAAAGCCACACCGAGCCACCAGTATTCTACCTTGTTTATACCTGTAAGGTCATGGCCAGTATATCTGCAATGTGACTAGACACTCTGGCCGTGGCTGACTCGTGTTATGATTCATAGCCGTTTAAGGTACTTGGTAAACTTTGTGGTCATGGTCAGTGGCAAATTCCAACTTTGTCAAGGCATTGCACACAATAGCCGTGCCAAGACACAGAGAAGTCTGATAGGAGTGGGTGCGGCCGATGGCGGCGAGCATGAAAGAGCCAAGGATGTTACTTGAGCTCTGATACCATGTCAGAAGATTGCAGGTGCTGCCGTAGAGTGGACGCGGTTGCAGGGACGAGCGTTTTAGTGGTGGGCAGAAGCATGAGCAGAAGCAAAGCGGAAACGACGATAGAAGGATGACGTGGGGGCGAATAGTGATGCAAGATGACGAGGAGAGGCCTGGATGCAGCACTGAAGGTACGGGCACCGAGATCTTGTTGGAAAAGGAGTGGATGCAGCACTTTGTGGGAAGGGCGGAAGCTTCCTTGAAGGTGCGGGCGTTGATAATGTATGACTGACGTTTTAGCAGAAGGGAGAGGGAGCATTGCGGGAGCACGGGCGCTGAACTGAGATTGAGGGTAAAAGGACTGGAGGCGGCCCAAAAGGCGAGCCGGAAGGAGAATCCAATGGATTGATTTTAGAATGAGGTACAAGCAATACAAATAGGAAAGGTCTAACCTAGCGCGCTTCGCCGAGCGGGCATAGAGGTGGCGGCTCAGGCAAGTGCGAGAGCAGGGAGCGCCTCAAGACCACGATTTGGCTTTGCTAGCCGTACGCATGGGGGAGTGGTGAGTGTAGGCCCGATCTTTGCAGGTGCGCTTTGCCTGGGCCGTTGTGTTATGCGACCGTTGGTTTTGGTCTTGGCGAGGCTCGCAGAGTTTGTCGGTCGTGGGACCGTTCGGGTGTTGATCCTGTGACTCCGGAGATGAACATGCATTGGTACTCTTTATTTTCTCAGTGGCTGTACCCCTTGAGGCGATCTCCAAGATAATATCAGACAGTGCTGAGGCCGTGAATTGGCCCCAAGCAGACCAATGGCGGGCCACCATTGTGAGGGAACTGGCCTCCTTCAAAGCAACCTCCACCTACACTGACGTTCCTCGACCACCTCACACCAATGTGGTCGTAGGCAAATGGGTCTTCCGCGTCAAGACTCGTCTAGAGAAGCCAATAGAGTTCAAGGCTCACTATGTGGCAAAGGGATTCTCACAACGATACAGCTTCTTTGACACCTTCTCACCGACTACCAAGCTGACCACTCTACGAGCCCTGCTAAACATTGAAGCCACTGAAGATATGGAACTGCATGCTATGGATGTGTCCACTGCCTTTCTCCAAGGAGATTTGCAGGAAACCATCTACCTGGCGTGTCCCAAAGGCTACACTCTAGACCAGTCCAACACTGTCTGGAAGCTGCATCACCCAGTCTATGGCCTTAAATAATCTCCTCGGGAATGGCATGTCAAACTTTGAGCAACTCTCCTTGACCTAGGCTTCACAGTTTCCACTACCGATCCCAATCTATTCCTCCGTTCACGCCCGGATGAGCCGACCTATATCCTAGCTTATGTGGACGACCTCGCTCTCGCCTCCAACAATCCCAGTGCTCTCCAGGGTCTCAAGCAAGCACTCCTTGGACGTTTTACCATGAAGGACCTTGGGGAACTGACCCATTACCTGGGAGTTGACATCAAGAGGGATCGGGAAAAGTGACTCACCACTCTCTCTCAAGAGCCCTACATTGCCTCCCTCCTGAAGCACTTTGGGCTCGAAAACAGCAATGGGGCTCCAACCCCCATGACAGTGGACCACAAACTCACCTCACCAGCATACACAGTCTCATCGCCTTCCCCAAAACCCTATCCTAAACTGGTGGGATCCCTGATGTATGCAATGGTCTGCACTCGACCCGACCTCGCCTTCCCCCTCAGTGTTTTGTCACGATGTGTTGGAGATGGAAATCACAGTAACCAGCACTGGAAGGCAGCAAAGTGAGTTCTCAGGTATCTAGGAGAAACCGCATCCTTCTACCTTGAGCTGGGAGGTACTCAACCGATTACACTGGAAGGATACAGTGACTCCTCCTGGACTGATGACCAAGCCAACCGAAAGTCGTCACAGGGTTACGGCTTTCACCTTGGCTCCGGACTGTTCAGCTGGTGATCCACCAGGTCCTCTTCTGTCTCACTCTCTTCCTGTGAAGCAGAACTGTACGGAGGTACAATGGCTGCCCAAGAAGCCATCTGGTTGAAGCACCTATTGTATGACCGTGGATATCCACAAGCACTTCCAATCCTATGGTGCGACAACAGGAGCACTATCGCTCTCACAAAGAACCCAGTCTACCATGGTCACACCGAGCACATTGAACTGCACTACTTCTTCATCACGGAGAAAGTGCAGGCAAAAGAACTCCTGGTTCAGCATGTGGCCTCAAAGGCAAACAGGGCGGACATCTTCACCAAAGCCCTAGACCAGGCACAACATGCAACCCTGGTATATCTTCTAGGTCTCAAGACCAAAGATACCTGAAGCTTCCATGCTGGTTCCCCTTCACGGGGGGTATCGGAAGTAAAGAAGAGAAACTAGCAAAGAGACCGGAGCACATATGAGCACACACAATAAACATGACTGCACGAATCTCAACGGACACGCACGAACGAGATATGTGGACCGACAATGCCACGACCTGAAGTCTCGGAGAAATTCGACAAACTGCGTAATGGCCAAACCATAATCACACGTCACTCGAATTAGAGGAACTAGCGCTTCCACCTCGTAGGAGTTCTAGCAAGGCCAAGCGCACTATTTTAGGTATTATAGATATGTATACGTTTTGCTTCCGCTATTCTATCAATCAATCATTCTCCTTCATCTTTCTTGCCGCTCTCATCACTTCCGTCCTTCGGTCCGTCGTCTACCTTGCTTGCATCACTCAACTCAATAACCTGTTACTGCCAATCTGCTCATAATTCGTGCTCTTCAGTGTCACCAGCCCTCTTGTGGCGCCCTTTTGGATCCTCACAATCATGACAAGAGTGTCCACTGACAGTACATATGTACTAGGCATGATCTCGCAGGTGCAAACAAGGTAGAATACTGGTGGCTCAGTGTGGCTATTGTGCGCAATGCCTTGACAGAGTTGGCATGTGTCACTGACCATGACCACAAATGTATCCAAATGACTTTTACTTCTATTGATCATAACACAAGTCAGCCACGATCACAGTGTCCAACATCAGTGCAGATTTACTAGGCATGATCTTGTAGGTGCAAACGAGGTACAATACTAGTGGCTCGATGTGGCTATTGTGCGTAATGCCTTGAGAAAGTTGGCATGTGCCACTGACCATGACCACAACGTTTACCAAGTACCTTAAATAGCTATGAATCATGACACGAGTTAGCCACAGCCAGAGTGTCCAATCACAGTACAGATATGCTGGGCATGACCTTTGTTGGAAAAAGGACAGCCGTCGGATTACCTCCATCCAATGATCTACTAGGCTCGGCACGACAACAACAAAAAGGAGAATAAGAGGGCCCAAAGAGAGATCCCTATCTCTCTCTTGTCCCTCCTATATATCCGACATGGCGGGGCATGGTATGGCTGTGGGCAGGCCTCTTTAGGCGTCCCACTGATCCATTCATCCACATCCATATTCCCTCTACTGCTTCCATTGTAAGCCCCGGAGAGCTCACAGGATACCGGTAATGAAGGCAAAATATCTTGGCAGGTTTTTGGACAATCAGGGTATGTGGTCCAGCAGATGAAGGGAGAATGCGAGCTTGAGCTCCTCTCGACTCTGAGTCTGCTGACGTGGCGAGGAACATGAGTACGCGGAGGATATTGTTCTTTCAAATATTGCGAGGGCAGTTGGAAGGATCAGAGTCGTTGCTAAGTCAAGGGGTGCGGTCCTTCTATCACCTTGAGACGACTGGCCGAGACAGATTGGCGGCTATGAGAAGCTACCGCAGATCCGGACGATCTCGCCTGTAGATTGCAACGAGGGCGGTAGGCATTCGCCAACCTCAGTCTGCCGACGATTGGAGATCATCAAGCGGTGTTTGGTAGATCCTGTGACTGAGAACTCGAAGACACAAGGATACCGGACGGTGTCAACACTTGTACTTTTCTGCTCTTAGCTAGTACAGACATGTAAGTAGCATTAGGTTTGTATTTGTTATTTCTTTGTCTGTGTGTAATCATTTTGAGCAAGCTTGGTACCATTGGAAAGCTTGTGAGACAAGTCGTGTAACTGTACCTTCATCTCATATTCGTAAATCGCACAGTCAATGACATTATTAAGGCAAGGGTGCTTGTGTGTGTGAGTAGTAACATGTGTCCGAGAGGGCATCACCAATCATTCAGTAAAGCATTGAAAGAGCTAACTCATCAGAGTACTACGTCTGAAGATTCCTAAAGGTTCTGGCATGTAACATTTCAACATGTGGTATCAGAGCAGGTGGCGTCTTCAAATATACGCAACCATGGCAGCAACAATCAACCAT
>SZWC01011859.1:45036-56281 GCA_023375785.1 Penium margaritaceum
GCGCAAGGGGGAGATTGTTGGAATGATGCTCCTCACCATGGCAGGAGTGACTCCAAAAAGGAACACCAAAAAGACAAGCCTTAGTGGCTTAGTGGTTAATGGTGTCCACCTCTAGAGGCAGGGGCCCGGGTTCAAGTCCCACAAGATGAAATTCTGCCCTGCCTCAAGGGAGGTGGAAAATAGATGCCAGGAAGCTAGCTCAACCTCTAGAGTTCCTCTTTAAGTTTCTAGAAGGCCAGGTGAGGGTCCAGGAAGGTGGCACACCTTCTAGAAGGGGTGACTTGTCCTACAAGGCATCTAGAGGTGTCTTGGTCTTCTGGACACCTTCCCTCCTACTAGAAGCAAGCTGAGGAATCTAGGAAGGGGCAGAAGCTTCTAGAGGAGGGAAGGGAAGCCTTCCTAGGTGGGAAAAGGACAGCCTACCAAGGAGCACTCTAGAAGCCATAGAATCTGCTAGGAAGCTCCAAATCTGGCATGCTTTGGTGTTCTGGAAAGCTTAGATCAGTGGCTATAAAATGCCACTGCTTGTGAGCCTTGATCAAGAGTTATTTTCCAGTCAATTGAGGCCAAAACTATTGCCTCACTCTCTGACCAGATTTTGCCATCCTTGAACCAGTTGCCTCCATAGTTTCAGTCTCTCCAAAAACAGTTGGTGGTCTGAACCAGCCACTGCTAGGGACCCTCCAGGGTGCACACTCACCCTCAGGCCAACAGCGACGACTTGCACCCACGCCGGAATGTCCTCAGCGCAAGTGGTTTCACCCCTATGTCCACTTTGTCAACTCCTCCGTTTAGCGTCTCTGCCATCATCATCACCCTTCACGCTCTGCTCCATACGCAAGTCACGGAACCGTACTCCACCATACCGTTTCCTCCTGTTATCCCTCGTCTTCTACAAGCACCTACTTCACAACTGTATCCACCCAGTCGTGATATCCTTGTACTCTTCTTCTGTGCACCCCATGTCTCAAACTATGACCCACTACAATCCTCCCAACAACTTTCGAAGATGGGTTCAGAGACTCTGGCATCCTGATATTGATCCCCACGTGGTTCCTCTGATCGACCGTAGTCCATTGCTTGAGCTTGTGGATGAAGAGGACAGCAACTTCATTGAATGGGAAGAAGCACTAATGCATGTCACTCGACGAGTAAAAGTCCGTGGGTTCCGCCTCAAGCGACTGTTCATAGACCCAGTATGGTGGTCCTCCCGCCAACCTCGGATGTACAGAGAAAACTACTACTACGCTCTCTGTCAGGCCCAAAACCTGCTCCTAACAGCCACAGACCAGCCCTTCCATGACATCATCCTCAGAGGAGGTCTGAACATTCAGTATATTGTGGACAATATTGAAGAGGTGTGCGCACAATGAGAACCTACCGACCAAACAGAATACCGGAGAAGAGTACTCAGAGGATATACTCCTCGAGGTCTTAATCCATATCGGTTCCCTACATCTCCACCAATGCCACCAACTCCCTCTCTAACACCAGAACCCTCAGACGCTCTTGCTCCCTCAGAAGAGTGCTCAAAAGACAACACGTCCCACCATCGGAGAGGTGTCCACTTCTAACCTTAATGGTGTGCCCGAAGGTGTCAGTAAAACACATGGATAAGATATCTCAATAACGGTTCAGGTCCTGGACCGAACCAACTTGAGCAACGGTTCTCCGGTCACTCGACCGTTCGGAACCTACTGTCAAGTAATCCCGTAATAAAGGGACACCTGTCACACCGCGTCCGGCTAGCGGAAAGAAGCCGTTGCTATGCATGTTTGTCCCGTTCTGTCTTTCTATACCGAGGATATTCACTCGCCCGCGTTAACCAGAACACTTCTGCACATCCTGTTCCCTTTTTTGGTTCCACGGTGCTGCCGCCGTGTTCTCGCTGTGCTCGCCTCCTGCCTTCGCTCCCTTCGCTTACCATCTCTCGCTTTGCTTTGTCACTCGTAACCTTTCGCTCACGACTGGAGCTCCACTCACTTCGTTCCCATCCTCACTCCCCGCCCTCTGTCTGCCTAGGAGCTCCTGTGCCTCGCCTCTTCCGAGGCTCTGCGACTAACTCCTTGGGACTGCCTTCGCCCTTCCGCTTCCGTCATTCTGCTCACTCACTCCTGCCTGCTTCAGTGCTTCTGCTTGCTTCTTCTCTGATCACCCTCGCTCATTGCAATCTTCTGACAGACTACTGGTGGCTCGGTGTGGCTATTGTGCACAATGTCTTCACAAATTTGCATGTGCCACTGACCATGACCACAAAGTTTACCAAGTGACTATAACTTCTACGAATCATAACACGAGTCAGCCACAGTCAGAGTACCTAATCACAGTGCACATCTAATGTGCATGACGTTGCAGGTATAAACAAGGTGAAAAACCGGTGGCTTGGCACGGCTATTGTGCGCAATGCCTTGACAAAGTTGGCATGTGCCACTGACCATGACCACAAAGTTTACCAAGTACCTTAAACGGCTACGAATCATAACATGAGTCAACCATAGTCAGAGTGTCCAATCAAAGTGCAGATATACAGGGCATGACCTTGCAGGTACAACAAGGTAACTGGTGGCTCGGTGTGGCTATTGTACGCAATGCCTTGACCAAGTTGGCACGTGCCACTGACCATGACCACAACTGTATCCAAGAGACTTTAACTTCTATTGATCATAACACGAGTCAGCCACGGTCAGAGTGTCCAATCACAGTGCAGATGTACTAGGCATGACCTTGCAGGTACAAACAACGTAGAATACTGGTGGCTCGATGTGGCTATTGTGTGCAATGTCTTGAAAAAGTTGGCATGTGCCACTGACCATGACCACAAATGTATCCAAGTGACTTTTACTTCTTTTGATCATAACACGAGTCAGCCACGGTCATTGTGTCCAATCACAGTGGAGATGTAGTAGGCCTGATCTTGCAGGTGCAAACGAGGTAGAATACTGGTGGCGCGCTGTGGCTATTGTATGCAATGCCTTGACAAAGTTGCCATGTGCCACTGGCCATGACCACAAAGTTTACCAATTGACTTTAACTTATACAGATCGTGACACAAGTCAGCCACAGTCAGAGTGCCCAATCACAGCGCACATCTGATATGCATGACCTTGCACGTATGAACAAGGTAAAAAACCGGTGGCTTGGCATGGCTATTGTGCGCAATGCGTTGACAAAGTGGCATGTGGCACTGACCATGACCACAAAGTTTACCAAGTACCTTAAACGGCTATGAATTATAACACGAGTCAGCCACGGTCACAGTGTCCAATTACAGTGCAGATATACCAAGTGACTTTAACTCCTACGAATCATAACACGATTCAGCCACTGTCAGAGTGTCCAATCACAGTGCAGATGTACTAGGCATGATCGTGCAAGTGCAAACAAGGTAAAATTCTGGTGGCTCGGTGTGGCTATTGTGCGCAATGCCTTGACAAAGTTGGCATGTGCCACTGACCATGACCACAAATGTATCCAAGTGACTTTTATTTCTATTGATCATTACACAAGTCAGCCATGGTCAGAGTTTCCAACCACAGTGCAGATGTATTGGGCATGATCTTGCAGGTACAAACAAGGTAGAATACTGGTGGCTCAGTGTGGCTATTGTGGGCAATGCCCTTACAAAGTTGGCATGTGCCACTGACCATGACCACAAAGTTTACCAAGTGACTTTAACTTCTACGAATTGTAACACAAGTCAGCCACAGTCTGAGTGCCCAATCACAGTGCACATCTAGTGTGCATGACCTTGCAGGTATAAACAAGGTAAAAAACTGGTGGCTTGGCACGGCTATTGTGCGCAATGCATTGACAAAGTTGGCATGTGCCACTGACCATGACCACAAAGTTTACCAAGTACCTTAAACGGCTATGAATCATAACATGAGTCAGCCACGGTCAGAGTGTCCAATCACAGTGCAGATGTACTGGGCATGACCTTACTAGGTGATTGGTGGCTCGGTGTGGCTATTGTGCGCAATGCCTTGACAAAGTTGGCATGTGCCACTGACCATGACCACAAAGTTTACCAAGTACCTTAAACGGCTATGAATCATAACATGAGTCAGCCACGGTCAGAGTATCCAATCACAGTGCAGATATACTTGATATGATCTTGTAGGTGCAAACAAGGTAGAATACTCGTGGTTTGGTGTGGCTATTATGCACAATGCCTTGACAAAGTTGGCATGTGCCACTGACCATGACCACAAAGTTTACCAAGTACCTTAAACGGCTATGAATCATAACATGAGTCAGCCACGGTCAGAGTGTCCAATCACAGTGCAGATGTACTGGGCATGACCTTACTAGGTGATTGGTGGCTCGGTGTGGCTATTGTGCGCAATGCCTTGACAAAGTTGGCATGTGCCACTGACCATGATAACAAACGTATCCTAGTGACTTTTACTTCTATTGATCATAGCACGATTCAGCCACGGTCAGAGTGTCCAACCACAATGCAGATGTACTAGGCATGACCTTGCAGGTACAAACAAGATAGAATAATGGTGGCTCGGTGTGGCTATTGTGTGCAATGCCTTGACAAGATTGGCATGTGCCATTGACCATGAACACAAATGTATTGAAGTGACTTTTACTTATTTTGATCATAACACGAGTCAGCCACGGTCTGAGTGTCCAATCATAGTGCAGATGTACTAGGCATGATCTTGCATGTGCAAACAAGGTAGAATACTGGTGGCTTGGTGTGGTTATTGTGCGCAATGCCTTGACAACTTTGGCATGTACTACTGACTATAACCAGAAAGTTTACCAAGTGAGTTGAACTTGTACGAATTGAAACACGAGTCAGCCACGATCAGAGTGCCCAATCACAGCACACATCTAGTATGCATGACCTTGCAAGTAAAAACAAGGTAAAAAACCGGTGGCTTGGCACAGCTATTGTGCGCAATGCCTTGACAAAGTTGTGTCAGGAAAATGCAGAGACGAGAACAGCGGCAGCAGAAGCAGGCACAAGCACCGAAACATGCAAATGTACGTCAGCTGAGTGACGTAAGCGAGAGCGGTCCGAGGAGTTAGTTACGGAAACTGATAGAGGCTGAGACACGAGG
Organism: Penium margaritaceum; assembly: GCA_023375785.1. NCBI lineage: Eukaryota > Viridiplantae > Streptophyta > Zygnematophyceae > Desmidiales > Peniaceae > Penium > Penium margaritaceum. Next base: position 50,112 of record SZWC01011859.1, read on the forward strand.
TAGCGGAGGTAGACGGGTTGATGTGAGAGAGAGTGCTGGCGAGGGGAGACATGGCTGGCGGAGTATGAGGGCTGAGCAAAGGAGCGAGAGTGACGGAGCGAAGCATTGAGAGCTGGCAAAGACAGAAAGTGCGAGGGATGAGCAGAGCCAAGACACGGCAGCGAAGCCGCGGAACCAAAGGGGAATAGGATGAGCAGAACTGTCATGGTTAAAATAGGAGGGAATGAACATCCTCCTTATATCAGACAGAACATGACAAGCCGTATGCAACGGCTTCTTGTGCACTAGCCGGACGTGCTTGTGGTTGGACCGCTTGTTAGAGGATCGCTCGGTCGGAGTTCCGTTTGGTCGGTGAATGACCGTTAACGGCTAGTTTGGAAGTATCACCGAGATGGTTCGAGGCCGGACTTGAACCGTTATTCAGAGCTCGGATATTCTCCGAGAGAATTGACTTGTCATATTCTGATTTCCAACACCCCCCGTGAATCTAACAATATGTGAAGCAAAGCGACCTCTTGTGTTAGTGGTAGTATATGTCCTCCCACATGGGTGAACGTTCTACTCCACAATGTAGTAGAAGGTTGTTCCACATTTCCCCGAGGTCGGAAGGGAAGTCATCCACCAGCTGATGATGTTTTCGTCCAAGGACTCGTTTAAGTCCTTCCTTGACTTCCTGCTTAACCTGCTCTTGGTACAGACAGAGAGTTTCATCAGAACCTGTTGGCCCCAGGTAGGTCAGATTTCCATGTAGGGCATCAGTGATTCTGTAGCCATGCATGAGTTTGGGTTACAAGGCCTCGTACACCTCTTTTGCCCAAGCTTGTGCGATAGGGGGGCGAGAGTTAGAACGCAGAACGCGCACTCTTCCAGTGATGTCAAGAAAGCTGTCGTTGTTCTGGCACGTGGTTGCAACCCACTGTTTCCTCCAGGCTTGCTGCAGGATACGATGCCACAGTTTAGGGATGGAATTGGCTTTCAGTTGGTGATGACGGTACGAAGGATAGAGCAGCTCCCAAAGCAGACGGTAGACGTTGAAGAAGGTGTCGTCATAGTCTGGAATGGGGCGATATGGTGAGCGAAGGTGTTCGTAATGTCCGGTCAGAAGCGGCGCCATGTTGTATTGGTTGATGGGTGTTCTTCATGCTAGAGTAAGCACTTGATTTTCCCAGTCAACGACATTGCTTCCATCTTCTTCGAGTATGACACATGTATCCAAGGAGAGAGCCATGTGAAAGGGAGAGAGAAGGGATGATACTGTCACTTTGTGTCAACCACAGGAGAGGCCATTCCTCAGCTGACCTGGTGTATCCCTGTAAGGGAGTGAAAAGGGTGAGAAGGGCAAAACTGGATGGAGGAGAGAAAAGAGGCAACTGTAGAAGAAAAGTGCAGAGACGGTGGTGGATGCGCAAAACGTCACTCAATAGGCGATGCAGCCGGACTGGTCTGTGTGTAAAGCGAGTGCTGAAGGAGGATGATGGCGGAGGATGATGGCCGAGAAGCGACTGATGATGGAGTGGGCGCAGGGGTGGAACCACGTGCGTGACGGGTGTTTTCGGCGTGGGCGCAGGTCATCCCAGAACAGGCGATGCGGCCGGGCGGATCCTTGTGCCGAGCTGAGAATGATGCGGATGGTGAAGAATGATTGATGATGGAGTGGGCGCAAGGGCGAAACCTTGTGAGTGATTGAAATAGGGAGTAGGATGCAGCAAGGGGAAGGCAGGTGCCAACGCGCCGCGAGAAATCTGCTTCTGGCGTGGGTGCAGGCTGCTGCAGAAGCGGGCTGGTAGCTCGTGCAGGTCCTAGTGCCGTCCACAGATGCTGATGATTGCTGAATCATAAGCTGATGGTGGCTGAGTGGGCGCAGGGGCGAACCACGTGCGCTGCAGGAAGTTTCGGCGTGGACGCAGGTCGTCGCGGAAAAGGGCGATGCAACCGGGCGGATCCTTGTGCCAAGTTGAAAGCGATGCGGAAGAAGAGGAAACGATTGATTGATGAGTGGACGCAGGGGCGAAACCACGTGCATGAAGAGGCGATGCTGATGAGGATGATGGATGTGAGGGCGGCGCGGAGGATGCTGACGATGAAAGGATGGAGAAGAGACAGGAACGAGTGGCTGATGAGGATGCAGCGAGGAGTGAAGGAAGATGACTGATAGTGATGCTGAAGAGGAGAGGCAAGAAGCGACGCGAGCAGAGAGAGCCAAGACGGGAGGCGATGTGGTAGGGAGATGGAGAGACACAACCACTTCTTCTGCTTTCAGGAGAGTGACGGCTTGTTCCCCAGTTGGCTCGGAGATGGGAGCAGGAAGACTGGTGGTGTCGGATGTCCTGTCAGCTGAAGAAGTTGGTTGTGGCAGAGGGAGTCAGGCAGCGGGTAGGTCCACTGGACCGCTGATGTCAGGAGAGTGACGGCTTGTTCCCCAATTGGCTCGGAAGTGGGAGCAGTAAGACTGGTGGTGTCCGATATCCTGACGCCAGTTGTTTTGGCTACAGCTATTGATGAGACGAGGCGGCGATGCAAGATGGCGGCTTGAGATGATCGATGCAGTGAGGAAGTAGCAGATGAAGTTGACGAGGAAAAATGAGAGAGGAGGAGATGCTGGCAGAGGCAGACGAGGGGCAGCAGATGGCAGACGGCGAGAAGCTTCTTGGTAGTTGACGTCAGGCGTTGGCTCGAGAGTTGCTTTGCGGCTGATATGAGCGACAGGTCACCGGTTGTTGGCCACGGGCGCGGAAATGGGTGCAGGGATTCCTTGGGATGACAAGGCGTTTCTTCAATGCAGGGAACTCGTCAGGCAGAGCTGCTGATGTCAGCTGCTGGCAAAGCGGCATGGTGCGGGACGACGGTAGCGGTGGAAGAGGATCGCTGATGAAAGCGATGATGGGAAGATGGCGGCAGAGCGATGACGTAGTTACGGGGCACCAGGTGATGTTGCCTGATGCTCTGATACCATGTCAGGAAAATGCAGAGACGAGAACAGCGACAGCAGAAGCAGGCAGAAGCACCGGAACATGCAAATGTACGTCAGCTGAGTGACGTAAGCGAGATCGGTCCGAGGAGTTATTTGCAGGAGCTGATAGAGGCTGAGACGTGAGGTAGCAAAGGTAGACGGATTGATGTTAGAGAGAGTGTTGGCAAGGGGAGTGATGGCTAGCGGAGTATGAGGGCTGAGCGAAGGAGCGAGAGTGACGGAGCGAAGCGTTGAGAGCTGGCACAGACAGAAAGTGCGAGGGACGAGCAGAGCGAAGACACGGCGACGAAGCCGCGGAACCAAAGGGGAACAGGATGAGCAGAACTGGTCTGGTTAAACTAGGAGGGAATGTACATCCTCCTTATATCAGACAGAACATAATAAAACGTATGCAACGGCTTCTTGTGCACTAGCCGGACGTGCTTGCGGTGGGACCGCTTATTGGAGGATCGCTCAGTCGGAGTTCCGTTTGGTTGGTGAATGACTGTTAACGGCTAGTTTAGAAGTATCACCGAGATGGATCGAGGCCGGAACTGAACCGTTATTCAGAGCTCGGATATTCTCCGGGAGACTTGACTTGTCAGAGTCTGATTTCCAACAACTTGGCATGTGCCACTGACGATGACAACAGCGTTTACCAAGAACCTTGACTGGCTATGTTTTATAACACGAGTGAGCCACGGTCAGAGTGTCCAATTACAGTGCAGATATGCTGGGCATGACCTTGCAGGTACAAACAAGGTAGACTACTGGTGGCTTCGTGTGTCTATTGTGCACAATTCCTTGACAAAGTTGGCATGTGCCACCGACCATGACCACAAATGTATCAAAGTGACTTTTACTTCTATTGATCATAACACGAGTCAGCCACGGTCAGAGTGTCCAATCATAGTGCTGATGTACTAGGCATAATCTTGCAGGTGCAAAAAAGGTAGAATACTGCTGGCTCAGTATGGCGATTGTGCGCAATGCCTTGACAAAGTTGGCATGTGCCACTGACCATGACCACAAAGTTTACCGAGTGACTTTAACTTCTACGAACCATAACACGAGTCAGCCACGGTCAGAGTGTCCAATCACAGTGCAAATGTACTAGGCATGGTCTTGCAGGTACGAACAAGGTAGAATACTAGTGGCTTGGTGTGGCTATTGAGCGCAATGCATTGGCAAAGCTGGCATGTGCCACTGACCATGACCACAAATGTATCCAAGTGACTTTTACTTCTATTAATCATAACACGAGTCAGCCACGGTCAGAGTGTCCAATCACAGTGCAAATGTACTGGGCATGATCTTGCAGGTACAAACAAAGTAGGATACTGGTGGCTCGGTGTGGCTATTGTGCGCAATGCCTTGACACATTTGGCATGTGCCACTGACCTTGACCAAAAAGTTTACCAAGTGACTTTAACGTCTACAAATGGTAACACGAGTCAGCCACAGTCTGAGTGCCCAATCATAATTAAGATGTACTAGGCATGACCTTGCAGGTATAAACCATGTAAAAAACCGGTGGCTTGGCACGGCTGTGGTGCGCAGTGCCTGGACAAAGTTGGCATGTGCCACTGACCATGACCACAAAGTTTACCAAGTACCTTAAATGGCTATGGATCACAACACGAGTCAGCCACGGTCAGAGTGTCCAGTCACAGTGTAGATATACTTGGCATGACCTTGTAGGTACAATCAAGGTATAATATTGGTGGCTCGGTGTGGCTATTCTGCGCAATGCCTTGACAAAGTTGGCATGTGCCACTGACCATGACCACAAAGTTTACCAAATACCTTAAACGGCTATGAATCATAGCATGAGTCCGCCAGGGTGAGAGTGTCCAATCACAGTGCAGATGTAATGGGTCAGACCTTACAGGTACAAACAAGGTGATTGGTGGCTTGGTGTGGCTATTGTGCGCAATGCCTTGACAAAGTTGGCATGTGCCACTGACCATGAAAACAAATGTATCCAAGTTACTTTTACTTCTATTGATCATAGCACGATTCAGCCACGGTCAGAGTGTCCAATCACAGTGCATATGTACTAGGCATGACCTTGCAGGTACAAACAAGATAGAATATTGGTGGTTCGGTGTGGCTATTGTGTTCAATGCCTTGACAAAGTTGGCATGTGCCACTGACCATGACCACAAATGAATTCAAGTGACTTTTACTTCTTCTGATCATAACACGAGTCAGCCACGGTCTGAATGCCCAATCATAGTGCAGATGTACTAGGCATGATCTTGCAGGTACAAACAAGGTAGAATACTGGTGGCTCGGTGTGGCTATTGTGCGCAATGCCATGACAAAATTGGCATGTGCCACTGACCATGACCACAAAGTTTACCAAGTACCTTAAACGGATATGTTTTATAACACGAGTGAGCCACGGTCAGAGTGTCCAATTATAGTGCAGATATGCTGGGCATGACCTTGCAGGTATGAACAAGGTAGAATACTGGTGGCTTGGTGTGCCTATTGTGCACAATTCCTTGACAAAGTTGGCATGTGCCACTGACCATGTAGAATACTCGCTTGTCCTTTCATAGCGACTCTTCAGGGCCTTCCATGCGTTCCTTGGGCAGTTGGTTGGGTTGTTGTCTCTGATGATAAACTTGATTCGTTCTGTTAAGTTTAGTGCCACAATTAAAAAGGCCTGATCACATCGCTGCTTCCAACTGATTTGTTCTTCAGATGATGCTCCTACAGGTAATGTGTCAGTGGGAGGAGTGCAGACAACTCCCCATAGGCCCTTATTTAGAAAATCCATCTCAATGTTAAATGCGACTGCATGGTAGCCATCGCCGTCAAATGTCGCGACTTTGAAGTGGTCTCCATAGATGATTGTTGCTGCCATGATTGTAGATCTGAAGAGGCCACCTAGTCTGATACCAAATGTTGAAATTTACATACCAGGATCTTTAGGAGTCTTCAGACACAGTACTCTGATAGGTCAACTTTCTCAATCTTCTACTGAACTGTCGGTAATACTCTCTCATACATGTGTTACCACTCTCATACACACAGGCACTCTTGCTTGAATAATGTCACTGACTGTGCGATTCAAGAAGGTGAGCTGAAGGCACAGTTACACGACTCATCTCACAAGCTTTCCAACGGTACCAAGCTTGTTCAGAATGGTTACACACAGACGAAGTAATAGCAAATACAAAACTACGGCTACTTGTATGTCTGTACTAAC
>SZWC01011859.1:56621-80632 GCA_023375785.1 Penium margaritaceum
ACAAGTGTTGAGCAGTCCGGTATCCTTGTGTCTTCGGGTTCTCAGCCACAAGATCTGCTGGACACCGCTCGATGATCTCCTGTCATCGGCAGACCGAGGTTGGCAGATGCCCAGCGCCCTCGGTGCGATCCACGGACGAGATCGTCCGGATCTGCGGTAGCTTCTCGTAGTCGCCGATCTCTCGGCCGGTCGTCTTGAGATGACGGAAGGACCGCACCTCTTGACTTGGCGACGGCCGCGATTCTTCCAACTGCCTTTGCGCGATTCATATGCGCATGATCCATCTTTAGAAAGAGCAGTGTCTTGCGCATGCTTCTGTTCCTTGCCACATCAGCAGACTCAGAGTCGAGAGGAGCTCATGCTCACACTCTCGCTTCGTCTGCCAAACCACACACCCTATTTGTCCAAGAACTGTCCAAGTATATCTCGCTCGGTAGAGTTGTTCTGTCAGCTCTATGGAGCTCCCATAGGATGAGTAGAGAGAGTAGGGTTGCGGATGGATGGATCAGTGGGACGCCTAAAGAGGCCTGTCCATAGCCATACCATGCCCCGTCATGTAGGATAGACAGGAGGGTCAAGAGAGAAATGGGGATCTCTCTCTCGGCCCTCTTGCTTTTTGGTGTGCCGAGCCTAGTAGATCAGTAGATGCTTACACATACTTACATGAACTTAAAGGAACTTACATGCATTTACACGAACTTACACATACCTTCACACACTTACACGCACTTACACGCAGTTACACGCACTTACACGTACTTACACACACTTACACATACTCACACGTACTTACACTCACTTACACCCACTTACACGCACTTACACACACTTACATGCACTTATACGTACTTACATGCACTTACACGTACTTACATGCACTTGCACGCACTTGCACGCACTTACATGCACTTACACATACTTACACGTACTTACACGCACGTATATAAACTTACATGCATTTACACGTACTTACATGCACTTAGACACACTTACACACACTTACACGCTCTTACACGAACTTACATCCACTTACATGCACTTACAGGCACTTACACATACTTACACGCACTTACACATACTAACACGAACCTACATGAACTTACGCGTACTTACATGCACCTACATGCAGTTACACGCACTTACACGCACTTATACGCACTTACGTGCTCTTATACGAACTTATATCCACTTACACGCACTTACACGCACTTACATGCACTTACACACAATAACACGCACTTACACATACGGACAGGCTCTTACACGTACTTACACGTACCTACACAAACTTACATGCACGTACACGCACTTACTTGCACCTACATGCACTTACACGCACTTACACACACTTACACACACTTACACACATTTATACACACTTATATGCACTTACATGCACTTACACACACTTATACACACTTACACGCACTTACATGTACTTACACGCACTAACACGCACTTACACGTACTTACATGCACTTATACACACTTACACACACTTACACGCGCTTACATGCACTTACACACACTTACACGCACAAACATGCAATAATACGCACTTACACGTTCTTACACGCACTTACACAAACTTACACACACTTATATAAACTTACACGCACTTACACATACTTATACGCACTTACATGTACTTCCACGAACGTACACGAACTAACACGTACTTACACAAACTTACACACACTTACCTGCACTTATACGCACTTACACGCACTTACATGCACTTACACACACTTACACACATGTACACGCACTTGCATAATTTTATACGCACTTACACGCACTTGCACGAACTTCCTCACACTTAGATGCACTTACACGCACTTACACACACTTATAGACACTTATACCCACCTACACGTACTTACACGTACTTACACGCACTTACATGCACTAACACACACTTACACGCACTTACAGAAAATTACACGCACATACACACACTTGCACGTACTCACACACCCTTACACACACTTATACGCACTTATATGTATTTACACGTACTTACACGTACTTACACGTACTTACACGCACTTACACGTACTTACACACACTTACACACACTTACACGCACTTACACGCACTTACACGCACTTGCACGCACTTGCACGCACTTACACGCACTTACACGCACTTACATGCACTTACACAAAGTTACACGCATTTACACGCACTTACACACACTTACACGCGCGTACACGCACTTACATGCTCTTACACTAACTTACATCCACTTACACATACTTACATGTACTTACACGCTTTTACACATACTTACACGCACTTATACGTACTTACACACACGTAGACAAACTTACACGTACTTACACACACTTACACGCACCTACATATAGTTACACGCACTTACACACACTTACACGCATTTACACGCATTTACACGCACTTACATGCACGTACACGCACTTACATGCACTTACACGCACTTACACACACTTACACACACGTACACATACTTACACACACTTACACGCACTTACATGCACTTACACGCACTTACACGTACTTACAAGCACTTACACACACTTATACACACCTATACACACTTACACACACTTACACGCACTTATACGCACTTACACGTACTTACACGCACTCACACGCACTTACACGCACTTACACGTACTTACACGAACTTACATGCACTCATACGCACTTACACGCACTTATATGCACATACACGCACTTACACACACTTACACACACTTACACGCACTTACATGAACTTACACGCACTTGCACGCACTTACACGCAATTAGGCCCCCATTTTTACGCACTTACATAAACTTTCACGCACTTACACGCACTCACACACACTTACACCTACTTACACGTACTTACACACACTTACACGCACTTACACGCACGAACACGTACTTACACGCACTTACACAAAATTACACGTACCTATACACACTTATACGCATTAACATGCAATTACATGCACTTATACACACTTACACGTACTTACACACACTTACATGCACTTACACGCACTTACACGAGCTTAAACTGCACTTATACTAACTTACACACACTTACACGCACGTAGACATACTTACACGCACTTACATGCACTTACACGAACTTACACGCACATAACCACACTTACATACACTTACACACTCTTACACGCACTTACACAAACTTTCACGTACTTACACAAACTTACACGCACTTACACGCACTTACAGACACTTACACGTACGTACACGTACTTACACGCACTTGCATATACTTAAACGCACTTACACACACTTACATGTACTTACACAAACTAATACGCACTTATACACACTTACATGCACTTACACGCACTTACACGCTCGTATACGCACTTACACGCACTTACACACACTTACACACCCTTACACACACTTACACATACTTACACATACTTATACATACATACACGCACTTACACGTACTTACACGCACAGACACACACTTATACGTACTTATACATACTTACACACACTTACGTGCACTTATACAAACTTACATGCACTTACACACACTTATACGCACTTACACGCACTTACACGCACTTACACGCACTTACACACGCTTACACGTACTTACACCCACCTACACACACTTACATGCACTTATATGCACGAAATCGCACTTACATATGCTTACACACACTTACACAAACTTACACGCACATACACGTACTTACACACACTTGCACGTACTTACACGCACTTACACGCACTTACATATACTTACACGCACTTACACAAACCTAAACCGCACTTATACTAAGTTACACACACTTACACACACTTAGACGTACTTACACGCACTTACATGCACTTACACAAACTTACACGAACTTTCACGCACTTACACAAAGGTATACGTACTTACACGCACTTACACGCACTTACATGTACGTACACGCACTTATACACACTTACACATACTTACACATCCTTACACACACTTACACGCACTAACACATACTTATACATACATACACGCACTTACACGCACTTACATGCACTGACACGCACTTACACACACTTACATATACGTATATAAACTTACACGGACTTACACGCACTTACACGTACTTATACGCACTTAAACGCACTTACACGCACTTACACGTACTTACATGCACTAACATGCACTTACACACACTTACACACACTTACATGTACTTACACACACTTACACATACTTACACACACTTACACGTACTTACACGTACTTACATACATATACACACACTTACACACACGTATACATACTTACACGCACTACATGCACTTACACATACTTGTAGAAACTTACACGCACTTACACACACTTATATGTACTTACATGCACTTTCTCAAACGTACACACACTAACACGCACTTACACAAACTTACACGCACTTACACATACTTACATGCTCTTACCCATGTTGACTTTGGGAAGTCGAAGTCGATGGCCAAGTCGGAAGTCGAAAGTCGGAAGTCGGCTCCTGATGAGCCAAGTCGGAAGTCGGTTTTCCTCCAACTGGTTAGGATGCTCATTATGGTGTGCCAAGTACTGCGTCTCAAGTACACTGTAGTAAAAAACATTATTTACGTGTCTTTCAACACTTGATGGATTGCATATATAACATGTATATGATGTCATAGGAAGCCATTTGTAAACAAAATGTAGTTGCATGAGGTGTTTATGCACATCCCAATTTTGAACATTCATAACTTCCTCCAAACTTAACGGAATTTAGCGATTCAAATTGCGTTGGAACCATCAACTAAAGCTCTATGTTCCACTGCCAGTATCTAAGTCGACCTTAAGTCGACTTTGACCGACTCTCCGACTTAGACTTTTACCCCAAAAGTCGGAAGTCGAAGTCAACATGGGCTCTTACACGTACTTACATGCACTTACACGCACTTACACGCACTTGAACACACTTACATGTACTTGCACAAACTTACAGGCACTTAGACGCACTTACACATACTTACACGCACATATATACACTTATACGTACTTACACGCACTTACACGCACTTATACACACTTACACACACTAACACGCACTTACACATACTTACATAAAATTACATGCACCTACACGCACTTGCACGCACTCACACACACTTACACGCACTTACACACACTTATACGCACTTGCACACACTTACACACACTTACACACACTTACAAGTACTTACACGCACTTACACGCACCTACACACACTTACACGCACTTGCACGCACTTACACGCACTTACATGCACTTACACGCACTTACACAAACTTACACAAGCTTACATGCATTTACACACACTTACACGCACTTACACGCACGTACATGCACTTACACGCTCTTACACGAACTTACATCCACTTACACATACTTACATGCACTTACACGCACTGACACATACTTACACACACTTACACGTACTTACACATACCTACACAAACGTACGTGCACTTATACACACTTACACGCAACTACATGCAGATACATGCACTTACACATACTTACATGCATTTACACACACTTACACGCACTTACATGCACTTACACACACTTGTAAGCACTTACACACACTTACACGCACTTACACACACTTATACGCACTTACATACACTTACATGCACTTACACGCACTTACACACACTTACACGTGCTTATACGCACTTACACACACTTACACGCACTTACACATACTAACACGTACTTACACACACTTACACACACTTACACGCACTTACACACACTTACACGTACTTATACGAACTTACATGCACTCATACGCACACGCACTCACACGCACATACACGTACATGCACACCTTTACACGCACTTATACGCACTTTTACAAACTTACATGCACATGCACACACTTACACGTACTAAGGCCCCCTTTTTACGCACTTACACGTGCTTACACGTACTTACATGCACTTACACGCACCTACACGTACGTAGACGCACTTATACATACTTAAATGTACTCACACACACTTACACGCACTTATACAAACGTACACGCACTTACATGCACTTACACGCACTTACACGCACTTACACGCACTTACACTCACTTACACGCACTTACACACACTTACACACCCTTACACGCACTTACACACACTTACATGTACTTATACATACATACACGCACTTACACACACTAACACGCACTGACACGCACGTATACGTACTTATACATACTTACACGCACTTACACGCACTTACACGCACTTATACAAGCATACACGCACTTACATGCACTTACACGCACTTACACGCACTTACACGCACTTACACGTACTTATACGCACTTACATGCAACTACACACACTTTCACGCACTTACACGAACCTACAAGCACTTGCACGCACTTACACGCACTTACACGCACTTACATGCACAAACTTGCACTTACACATGCTTACATGCACTTACACAAACTTACACACACTTACACGAACTTCCATGCACTTACACACACTTACACACACTTACACACACTTTCACGCAGTTATATGTACTTACACACTTACACACACCTACACACACTTACACGTACTTACACGCACTTACACGCACTAACATGTACTTATATGCACTTACACGCACTTACACGCATTTAAACGCACTTGCACACACTTACAAGTACTTACACGCAGTTACACGCACTTACACAAACGTACACGCATTTACACACACTTACACGCACTTACACGTACTTACACACACTTATATGCTCTTACACAAACTTACATCCACTTGCATGCACTTACACGCACTTACATGCACTTACACGCACTTACATATACTTACACGCACTTACACGTACGTACACGCACATACACAAACTGACATGCACATACACGCACTTACATCCACCTACGTGTACTTACACGCACTTACACACACTGACACGCATTTACACACACTTACACGTACTTACGTGCACTTACACGTACTTACACGCACTTACACGCACTTACACACACTTGCACGCAGTTGCACGCACTTACACGTACTTACATGCACTTACACGCACTTACACACACTTACACAAACTTACATGCAACTACACACACGTACACGCACTTATACGCACGTACACGCACTTACACGATCTTACACGAACTTACATCCACTTACACATACTTACATGCACTTACACGCACTGACACATGCTTATACGCACTTACACGTACTTATACATACCTAGACAAACGTACGTGCACTTATACGCACTTACACGCAACTACATGCAGTTACATGCACTTACACATACTTATACGCACTTACACACATTTACACGCACTTATATGCACTTACACGCACTTACACATACTTACATACACGTATACGTACTTACATGCACTTATACGCACTTACATGCACTTACACGCACTTACACGCGCTTACAAGCACTTGCATGCACTTAAACACACTTACACACACTTATACGCACTTACACGTACTTACACATACTTACACGCACTCACACACACTTACACATACATACATGAACTTACATGCACTCATACACTTTTACACGCACTTACACGCACATACACGTACTTACACACACTTAGATGCACTTATACGCACTTATACAAACTTACACGAACATGCACGCACTTACATGCACTTAGGCCCCCTTTTTACGCACTTACACGTACTTACACGCACTTACATGCACTTACACACACTTACACACACTTACACGCAGTTACACGCACTCACACGTACTTACACACACTTAGATGCACTTATACGCACTTATACAAACTTACGCGAACATGCACGCACTTACATGCACTTACACGCACTTACATATACTTACACGCACTTACACGTACTTACACGCAGTTACACGCACTCACACGTACTTACACACACTTAGATGCACTTATACGCACTTATACAAACTTACACGAACATGCACGCACTTACATGCACTTAGGCCCCCTTTTTACGCACTTACACGTACTTACACGCACTTACATGCACTTACACACACTTACACATACGTACACGCGCTTACACACATGGATGGATCAGTGGGACGCCTAAAGAGGCCTGTCCATAGCCATACCATGCCCCGTCATGTAGGATAGACAAGAGGGTCGAGAGAGAAATGGGGATCTCTCTCTCGGCCCTCTTGCTTTTTGGTGTGCCGAGCCTAGTAGATCAGTAGATGCTTACACATACTTACATGAACTTAAAGGAACTTACATGCATTTACACGAACTTACACGTACTTTCACACACTTACACACACTTACACGCAGTTACACGCACTCACACGTACTTACACACACTTACACATACTCACACGTACTTACACTCACTTATACCCACTTACACGCACTTACACACACTTACATGCACTCATACGTACTTACATGCACTTACACGTACTTACATGCACTTGCACGCACTTGCACGCACTTACATGCACTTACACATACTTACACGCACTTACACGCACTTATATAAACTTACACGCATTTACACGTACTTATATGCACTTAGACACACTTACACACACTTACACACTCTTACACGAACTTATATCCACTTACATGCACTTACAGGCACTTACACATACTTACACGCACTTACACATACTAACACGAACCTACATGAACTTACGCGTACTTACATGCACCTACATGCAGTTACACGCACTTACACACACTTATACGCACTTACGTGCTCTTATACGAACTTATATCCACTTACACGCACTTACACGCACTTACATGCACTTACACACACTAACACACACTTACACATACGGACAGGCTCTTACACGTACTTACACGTACCTACACGAACTTACATGCACGTACACGCACTTACTTGCACCTACATGCACTTACACGCACTTATACACACTTACACACACTTACACACATTTATACGCACTTATATGCACTTACATGCACTTACACGCACTTATACTCACTTACACGCACTTACATGTACTTACACGCACTAACACGCACTTACACGTACTTACATGCACTTATAGACACTTACACACACTTACACGCGCTTACATGCACTTACACACACTTACACGCACATACACGCAATAATACGCACTTACACGTTCTTACACGCACTTACACGCACTTACACACACTTATATAAACTAACAAGCACTTACACAAACTTACATGCACTTATACGTACTTACACGCACTTACATGTACTTACACGCACTTATACGTACTTACACGCACTTACACACACTTATACGAACTTACACGCACTTACACGTACTTGCATGAACTTACACGCACACTTACACACAATTACACGTATTTACACGTACTTACACGTACGTACATGCACTTACATACACTAACACGCACTCACACACACTTACACAAAATTACACATACCTACATGCACTTACACGCACTTACACGCACTTACACACACTAACATGTACTTACGCACACTTACACGCACTTACATGCACTTATCCGTACTTACACAAACTTACACAAAATTACACGCACTTCAACTATAGTTATACGCACTGACATGCACTTACAAGTACTTACACACACTTACATGCACTTACACGAACTTAAACCACACTTACACGTACTTACGCGCACTTACACGCACTTCCATGCACTTACACAAGCTTACACGCACTTACATGCACTTACACACAATTACACGCACTTGTACATACATACACACACTTACACACACTTACATGTATTCAAACGCACTTATACGCACTTACATGCACTTACACGCACTTACACTCACTTACACGCACTTACACGCACTTACATATACATACACATACTTACAGGCACTTACACCCACTTACACGAACTTACACGCACTTACACGTACTTACACGTACTTACACGTACTTACATACACTTACACACACTTACACTCACTTATACGCACTTATACACACTTACACGAACTTAAACACACTTATACACACTTATACGCACTTACAAGCACATATATGCACGAACTTGTACTTACACATGCTTACACGCACTTACACGAACTTATACGCACTTACACAAACTTACACGTACTTACACACACTTACACGCACTTACACGCACTTACATGCAGTTTCACACTTACACACACTCATACGCACTTACACGCACTTACACACACTTGCACACACTTACACACACTTACAAGTACTTACATGTACTTACACGTACTTATACGCACTTGCACGCACTTGCAAGCACTTACACACACTTACACGCACTTATACGCACTTACACCCGTTTACACGCACTTACACGTACTTACACACACTTACACGTTCTTACATGCACTTACAGACACTTACACGTACTTACACATACTTACACGCACTTGCACGCACTTATATGCACTAACACGCACTTACCTGCACTTATTCAAACGTACGTACACTTACACACACTTACAAGTACCTACGTGTACTTACACGCACTTACACACACTTTCATGTATTTACATGCACTTACACCTACTTACACGCACTTACACGTACTTACACACACTTACATATACTTACACACACTTATACACACTTACACGCACTTACACGCACTTACACGCACTTACACGTACTTCCACGCACTAACACGCACTTACACGCTTTTATCCGAACTTACACAAAATTACACGTACTTAAACCGCACTTATACACACTTACACATACTTACATGCACTTACACGTACTTACACAAACTTAAACCATACTTACACGCACTTACACACACTTACACGCACTTACATGCACTAACATGCACTTACATGAACTTACATGTACTTACACGCCCTTACATACACTTACATGCACGTACACATACTTACACGCACTTACACTCACGTACACACACTTACACGCACTTATACGTACTTACACGCACTTACTTGCACTCACACGTACTTGCACCAACTTACACGTACTTACATGCACTTACACACACTTATACGTGCTTACATGTAATTACACATAATTACACGCACTTACTTGCACTTACTTGTACTTACACGTACTTACAGGTACTTACAGGCACTTACACGCACTTTTACGCACTTACACAAACTTACACGCACTTACACGCACTTAAACATACTTAAACACACTTACATGCACTTACACGCACTTACACATACTTGCATGCACATACACACACTTACACAAACTTACACGTAGTTACACGCACTTACCCACACTTGCACGAACTTACACGCACTTACACGCACTTGCATAAAGTTACACATACTTATATGCACTTTCACGCACTTACACGCACTTACATACACTTATACACACTTATACGTACTTTCAGGCACTTATACGCACTTACACGTACTAACACGCACTTACACATACTTACACACACTTACACGCACTTACACGCACTTACACACACTTATACACACTTACACACACTTACACACACTTACATGCACTTACACGCACTTACACGTACTTACACACACTTGCATGCACTTGCACACACTTACATGTACATACACGCACTAACACACACTTACATAAACTTACACAGATTTACACGTACATACACGCACTTACACGTACGTACACGCACTTACACACTCTTACACGAACTTACATCCATTTACACGTACTTACACAAACTTACACGCACTTACACATACTTACACGCACTTACACATACTTACACACACCTACACTAACGTAGGCGCACTTAAACGCACTTACATGCAACTACATGCAGTTACACATACTTACATACATTTACACACATTTACACGCACTTATACGCACTTACACACACTTACACGCACTTACACGCACTTATATGCACTTACACGCACTTATACGCACTTATACACACTTACACGCACTTACACACACGTACACATACTTACACGCACTTACATACCTTTTCAAGCACTAACATGCACTTACACACACTTACACATACTTACACGCACGTACACGCACTTACACGCACTTACACGCACTTACTCACACTTATACACACTTACACAAACTTACATGCACTCATACGCACTTACACGTACTTACACGCACATACACGCTCTTAGGCCCCCTTTTTACGCACTTACACATACTTACATGTACTTACACGCACTTACACGCACTTACACGTACTTACACACACTTAGACGCACTTATACGTACTTACACGCACTAACATGCACTTACACGTACTTACACAAAATTACACGCACGTACACGCACTTACACGCACTTACACGCAGTTACACACACTTACACGTACTTACACACACTTACACGCACTTACACATACGTACACACACTTACACGTACTTACACGAACTCAAACCGTACTTACACTAACGTACACACACTTACACGCCCTTAGACGCACTTACACGCATGTACATGCACTTACACGTACTTACAAGTACTTACACACACTTACACGCACTTACACATACTTACAGGAACTTACACGCACTTACACGCACTTAGACGTACTTACACACAAGTACACGTACTTACACGCACTTACACATACTTAAACGCACTTACACACGCTTACACACACTAACACAAACTTATACGCACTTACACACACTTACACGCACTTACACGCACTTACAGGTACTTATACGCACTTATACATACTTACACACCCTTATACATACTTACACGCACTTACACATACTTATACATGCATACACGTACTAACACGTACATACACGCACTGACACGCACTTATACGTACTTATATATACTTACACGCATTTACACGCACGTACACGCACCTATACGAACGTACATGCACTTACACGTACTTACACATACTTACACACCCTTACATGTACTTTCACGCACTTACACACACTTACATGCACTTACACGAACTTACATGCACTTTCACGTACTTACACGCCCTTGCATGCACTTACATCCACGAACTCGCACTTACATATGCTTACACGCACTTACACAAACTTACACGCACTTACTCAAACTTACACGCACTTACCCACACTTACACGCTCTTACATGCACTTACACACTTACACACACTTACACATACTTACACACACTTACATGCACTTACACGCACTTACATACACCTACACGCACTTACATGCACTTACACGTACTTACACACACTTACACGTACTTGCACACACTTACAAGTACTTACTCGTACTTACACACATTTATAAGTACTTACACATACTTACACACACTTATACAAACTTACACCATTTACATGCACTTACACGCACTTGCACACACTTACACGCACGTATACGCTCTTACGCAAACTTAAATCCAGTTGCACGCACTTACATGCAATTGCACACCCTAACACGAACTTACATATACTTACACGCACTTACATGTACTTACACGCACCTACACGAACTTACATGCATGTACACGCACCTACATGCACTTACACGTACTTATACTCACTTACATGCATTTACACGCACTTACACACACTTATACGCACTTACATACACTTACAAACACGTACACGTACTTGTACGCACTTACACGCACTTACACACACTTATACATACTTACACACACTTATACGCATTTACACGCACTTATACGTGCTTACACACACTTATACGCACTTACACACACTTACACACACTTACACGCACTTACACGCACTTACACGTACTTAGACGTACTTCCACACACTTACACGCACGTACACACACTTACACGCACTTACTCGCACTTACACGCACTTACACGCACTTACACACACTTACACGCACTTACACGCACTTACGGTTGAATATTTGCTCCTCTGCATGCCCAAGTGCGGCGCCGGGAGGCGCCGACGAGCCGCCAGAGAGGAAATTCCTCGTCGACGGATCTGGCGACTCAAGGATTGCTCAAATCTCAAAATGGAGGATTGCCCCTGAAAGTTGACGAGTTGCTGAAGTTGTTTCACCTGAATCGGACAAGTAACGAGGGAGATATGGACTTCCAAAGTTGGGGTGTGCGCGGCGGCTCTGGGAGTCGGCCGCGGTATGACCGGAGGTGGATAATCCACCTGACCGAGTAACAAACGTCCACCTGGAGATTTTGCTCCGGAAGGGCTGCCAAGGCGTCCGGCAAATGATCCGCCGGATGCCAGTAGTGCACTTTTGTTACTGAGGGACTAAGCCAAAATTTTGACTGCAGGTCCGCAAGCAGGTTTCGACCCACATCAATCCCCATCACCAAACTCAGTGAGTAACGCATCGAAACAAACTCCAAAGGCGCAGGGGGGTACCGCCACTACGTGTAGGTCCATCTGCGACTCCAGAATGGCGTTTTTATGGGTCCTTGATGTGTGAGGGCGCTTCGGCGGGCGACGTGGTGCGCACCGCCAACTGAGCGGCTGGTTTGGGGTGCCGCGCTTCGACTAACGTAGCGGGAGCTACAATTATCCGAATTGCGCACGGTTTGGTGCGTTGGAGAGCTCATGACCAGCCCTACAAATGTTGATATCACGTCCATGTCCAACAACAAATGAAAAATTGCGTTATTCCATTCGCAAAAGTTACTGGCTCACAGCTCCCTTCCACTCCCAGAAACATAGCGTGAGGCGACCAGAAAGCTCACGCTTAGACTCAGAACCTACACAAAAGTAGCCGTGAACGTAGAAGGCCAGTCAGGCCACGTTGGAACTGCCTCCACCCGGGGGCCGGTTACTGACAAAGGGTTATGGGCCCACGACCCTGACCGGACTCCACGTCGTTCACGGCTTCCGCGACGGACGGGATTGTCGTCGGGGACAACATTGCCATCAAACTCTGAGGTCCCGGAGTTGAAGAATGCGCAATGGCGCAGACGGAGACGCAGGCCATCCAGAAGTATGCGGGCAGCTGTGGCTTTGGGCTATGGAGGTGGCACTTTGAGATCCACCTTGCGCATAAGGGTGTGCTGTATGTCATGGAGGGAACTGAATTCCTCGACGACGCAGCAGCAACGGAAGTGCAAAAGGAGGCCTTCGAAAAGAATAACATGGAGGCGCTCATGCTGCTGGTGTCCGGGACGGCTGAGTCGCAGTGGGGCTACTTCCAGGGCTGCAGGCTGGTAGCCGAGGCTTGGCAACAATTATGCACCATTCATCAATCCAAGTCGCTGGCGAACAAAATCTTCGCAATGAAGCGACTCTTGACAGTGAGAATTGAGGAGGGAGATGTGTCATCTCCGCCATGCAGGAGATCGAGTCGCTCGCCTCACAGTGCAAATACGTGGAGTGGAAGATCGACAAGCAAATGCAGGCGATGGTCCTCCTCATGGCCCTTCCGGACAGATGGAGCCCTCTCATCACCGTCTTGGGAGGATGGGCAGAGGACAAGCTCACCTACGGCGCGGTCGCAGAGTACATCCGCAACGAGGCGCAGCGACGGAGCTGCGGGGAGTCCTCGTCTTCCTCATCGGCCCTTGTCACCAAAACGCATGGTGGCGGAAGTGGGGGCAAGGGAGGTGGCGGACATGGCGGCGGCAAGAAGGGCGCCAAGAAGGGTGCGTGCCGCAACTGCGGCAAGGAGGGCCACTGGGCCCGTGAGTGCACCGAGGAGGTAAAGGCCGGCGGCAAGGATGCCAAAGGCAAGAAATCGCTCCTCAATGGCACTCAGAACCACTACCTCAATAACGCTAACTGGCGATGCCTTGACTCCGAAGCCGAGGAGCACACCCAAGTCGAGAAGGTCGGGTTCATCAACTACACCAAGTCCAGCAAGTCCATGGTGGTCGCGAACGACAAGGTTGAGTCGGCGGCTGGCCAAGGAGACGTGGACGTGGAGGTGGTTGCTGGTGGGAAGCGAGTGCGGCGCGTGATCAAGAACGTGCAGCACGTACCTGGATTGGCTGAAATCCTAAGTGTCAGCCGCCTGACAGACAAGGGATATGAGGTGCTCTTCAGGAGAAAGGGGGCAGTCATGCGGAAGGACGGTGGCGGCGAGCCCGTGCTGGAAGCTAAGTGTGAGGGAGGCCTCTACATCGTGGAGACCAAGGTGATCCCCGCGGCGACAGATTTGGCAGACTCGCAGGAACGCACCATCAACCTGGCCAAAGGAGGAGGGAGCTGATTTGGAGCTCTGGCACCGACGACTGGGGCATTCCTCACCCACAGTCGTGAAGGACATGGCAAAGCGCAAGCTGGTACGCGGCCTCTTTATCGACGGTGTGGAAGAGGCGACAGATGCCGCAGTGTACAAAAAAGTGCGAGCCTTGCCTTTTGGGCAAGGCACGGCGCAAACCGTTCAAGGAGAACGAGAATCGCACCTCGGACGTGCTGGAGGTCGTGCACAGCGACGTGTGCGGACCATTGAAGACGGCGTCAAATGGCGACGCGCATTACTTCGTCACCTTTATTGATGACTACAACAGAAAACTCCACATGTACTTCATGAAGCGGAAAGGCGAGGTCCTGGACCGGTTGAAGGAGTACGTCGCTGCGGTGGAGAGGCAGACTGACCGGAAGGTCAGAGCAATACGTAGCGACAACGGTGGAGAGTACGTGGGCTGTAGCGGGTGGATGAAGTAGCAGGGCATAAAATGGCAACAAACGACATCGTATTCGCCTCAGTCAAATGGCGTGGCGGAGCGGGTGAACCAGACGCCGTTGAACATGGTACAGACCATATTGGTGGTGCGGAATTGCCACAAAGCTTCTGGGCAGAAGCTGTGCGTACGGTGAGCTACACCATCAACCTCACTCCTACAGCGGTACTGAAGGAGAAGAGCGGTTGGAAGACGCCGCAGGAGGTTTGGAGCGGGCCCAAGCCAGGTGTGGCATACCTCAAAGTATTCGGGTGCAAGGCGCACGCGGTGGTGCAGGCTGCACAAAGGTGCAACAGCAAGCTGGAGCCGCGGGCAAAGTCGTATCTCTTCCTTGGCTATGAGAGCGCGCAGAAGGCATACCGGCTATACGATATGCACAAGTAGGAGATAATCCGCAGCGGAGATGCCGAGTTCGACGAGCAGCAGAGTTACATCAGCAGCAACGAAGTGGACGTGGTGGACTCCCCAAAGACAGGGGAGTGGTTCCAGCTCCTTGACTACGAGAAGGAGCCGGCGGACGCTGAAGTTGAGGATGCGGTATCAGAGCACGACGGTGCACCAGTGGTGGCAGCCAAAGCGGAGGACTCTGATGACAATCAAGCTGATGAGGAAATCCACCAGAAGGATCCGGCGGATGAGGCACCAAGGGTGCCAAGGCGCACACTCCCGGCAAAGTGTGCAACGGGCGTTGGTGGAGAAACCACTGGACGCGTCGGCCGTCCGAGCGATGTTTTGTCGGAGCAGGAGAGGTCCTCGGGGAGCCGTCTGGTCGATGATGAACCGGAGCATGCCGAGTCAGAGGGATCGCAGCAGAGCGACGATGCGCCACCAAAACTACCGTGCCGCAGCGAGAGGCAGCGAAAAGCGGGAAAGCGTTTCGACGCAAGCACCGGTCGATGGATTGGCATGACGCGGTGTATGCTGGTTGCATCAACGGAGCTGACTACCGTGCGAGAGGTGCTTGCACGGCCTGAAAGGGATCAATGGGACGCAGTCATCAAATCTGAGCTGGCGTCCATCACGGATCATGATACGTGGGAGTTGGTTGACAGGCCGAAAGATGCCAAGGTCATTGGCTCAAAGTGGGTCTTCAAGACCAAGTTCACAAAGGATGGTGTGGTTGACAAGTACAAGGCGCGGCTGGTGGCAAAAGGGTACGCACAGCGTAAGGGGGAGCACTACGATGAGACGTCTGCTCCCGTCGCCAAGTTCACAAGCATCTGGGCAATCCTTGCGGTGGCGGCCGCGAAGGACATGGAGCTCCACCAAATGGAAGTAAAGACGGCCTTCCTCAACGGCATCATAGACAAAGAGATCTACATGGAGGTGCCAGAGGGGGTGGAGGCACCGGAGGGCAAGGTGTGCAAGCTGCGGAAGTCCTTGTACGAGCTAAAACAGTCGCCCAGATGCTGGTACCAATAGATGGACAGCTTCATGGCACAACTCAGCTTCAAGCGCTATGAGGCGGATCACAGCTTGTACGTGCGGCGCGACAAATAGCTCCATCAGATTGTCGCACTCTATGTGGACAACCTGATTGTGTGCTCGACGGATTTGCCGAGCCTACAACAGCTGAAAGAGCAGCTGAGCAGCAGATTCCAGATATCGGACATGGGGGAGCTGGAGTACTACCTCGGGATGAGCATTACGCGGAACCGGAGGGCGCGCACGCTTGAACTGGGGCAGGCCAAATACCTGGCCGAGGTACTGAAGCGCTACGGCATGGAGGACTATAAACCAGTTGGCAGTCCGGTCTCCACGACCTGTGAATTGAGTGAGGCAATGGCACCCCAGACAAACGAAGAGCGGGGATATGGCAGGGGTGCCCTACCAATCGGCGGTGGGCAGCCTCATGTATGCCATGGTGGCGACTCGACCAGACTTGGCCTATGGGGTGGGCCAAGTGAGCAGGTGCGTGGCCAATCCAGGGCCACTACACTGGCAGGCGGTCAAGCGCATCCTCCGCTACCTGCAAGCGACGCGGCATGCGTGTTTGAGGTTCGACAGCAAGGGGCGGGCGGACCCCTTGCGTCTGGTCTGCTACACTGACGCAGACTATGCTGGCGATGTGGACAAGTGGAAGTCCACATCCAGCTACGTGCTCTTCCTCGCTGGTGCAGCGTTCTCATGGTGCAGCACAAAGCAAGACTGCGTCGCCACCTCCAGAGTGGAAGCAGAGTACATCGCGCTGGCCGAGGCGGTCAAGGAGGCGGTGTGGCTCCGCAGGTTGCTGGGGGAGCTGGGCGTGCCGCAGCAAGAGCCTACGGCGGTGCAAGAGGACAACACCGGCTCAATCTCGCTAACCAACAACCCGACACAGCACAGGAGGACAAAGCACATTGACGTGCGTTATCACTACGCACGAGACATGGTTGAAAAGGGGCAGGTGGTGCTGCAGCACTGTGGCACGCACAACATGCTTGCGTATTGCTTGACCAAAGCGCAACCCGTCGACCGACAGCCAAGTTTCTGACTGCAGGTCCGCGAACAGGTTTCGACCCACATCAATCCCCATCACCAAACTCGATGATTAACTCATCGAAACGGACCCCAAAGGCGCAAGGGGTAACGCCATTACGTGTAGGGCCATCTGCGCCTCCAGAGTGGCGTTCTGATGGGTCCTTGATGTGTGAGGGCGCTTTGGCGGGCAACGTGGTGCGCGCCGCCGACTGAGCGGCTGGTTTGGGATGCTGCGCTTCGACTAACGTAGCGAGAGCTACGGTTATCCAAATCGGCACGGTTTGGTGCGTTGGAGAGCTCATGACTAGCCCTACAAATGTTCAGATTATGTCCATGTCCAAAAACTAATGCAAAATTTCCTTATTCCCTTCCCAAATGTGACTGCCTCACAGCTCCCTTCCACTCCCAGAAACATAGCGTGAGGCGACCAGAAAGCTCACGCTTCGACTCAGAACCTCCACAAAAGTAGCCGTGAACGTAGAAGGGCAGTCAGGCCACGTTAAAACTGCCTCCACCCGGGGGCCGGTTACTGACACTTACACGCGCTTACATGCACTTACACGCACTTACACACACTTACACAAACTTATACACACTTATACGCACTTACAAGCACTTACACGTACTTAAACAAACATACACGCACTAATACACATTTACACGCACTTACACGCACTTACATGCACTTACATGCACTCACACGTACTTATACGCACTTACACGTACTTACACGCACTTACACCCACTTACACGCACTTCCACAAACTTACACGCACTTACACGCACTTGCACGAACTTACACACACTTAGACGCACTTACACGTACTTGCGCGCACCTACACACCCTTATATGTACTTACACGCACTTACACGCACTTACACGCACTAACAAGCACTTACACGTACTAACACGTACTTACATGTACTTCTACGAATTTACACGCACCTACATGCACTTACACGTACTTACACACACTTACACGCACTAACATGCACTTACACACACTTACACGCACGTACACACACCTACACGAACTTATACGGAATTACACGCACTTTAACCGTACTTATATGCACTGAAACGCACTTACAAGTACTTACACACACTTACACGTACTTACACGAACTTAAACCGTACTTACACGCACTTACACACACTTACACGCGCTTACACGCACTTACACGAACTTATATGTACTTACACGTACTTACACGCACTTACATGCACTTACACGCATTTACACGTACTTACACACACTTACACACACTTACATGCACTTGCACATACTTACACGCACTTACACACGCTTACACGCACTTATACACACTTGTACACACATACACACACTTATACACACTGACACACACTTATATGCACTTACACATACTTACACACACTTATACGCACTTACACGTACTTACACAAACTTACACGCACTTACACATACTTACACACACTTACACTTACTTACACATACTTACACGCACTTACACACACTCACATGCACTTACACGCACTTACACAAACTTACACGCACTTACATGCACTTATAAGCACTTATGCGCACGAACTTGCACATACACATGCTTACTCGCACTTACACAAACTCACACGTATTTACACAAACTTACACACACTTACACACACTTACATGCACATATACGCACTTACACGCACTTACATGAACGTAAACCGCACTTACACTAACTTACACACACTTACACGTACTTAGACGCACTTATACGCACTTACACACACTTACACATACTTACACGTACTTACACACACTTACACACACTTACATGCACTTACATGCACTTACACGCATTTACACACACTTAGATGAACTTTCACGCACTTATACGTACTTACACGTACTTACATGCACGTACACGTATTTACATGCACTTACACATACGTAAACGCACTTACACACACTAACACGCACTAACACAAACTTACATGCACTTACATGCACTTACACATACTTACATGCACTTACACGCATTAACAAGTACTTATACACACTAACGCACCCTTACACACATTTAAACATACTTATACATACATACACGCACTTACACGTACTTACATGCACTGACACGTACTTATACGTACTTATTCATACTTACACGCATTTACACACACTTACACGTACTTATACGAGCTTACACGCACGTACATGCACTTACACGCACTTACACGCACTTACACACACTTACACGCATTTACACGCACTTACACACTCTTACACGCACTTATACGAGCTTACATGCACTTAAACTTTATGGTCATGGTCAGTGGCACATGCCACCTTTGCTAAGGCATTACGCACAATAGCCGTACCAAGCCACCAGTTTTTTCCCTTTTTTATACCTGCAAGGCCATGCAGATTAGATGTGCACTGTGTGTGGACACTCAGACAGTGGCTGACTCGTGTTATGATCAATAGAAGTAAAAGTCACTTGGATACATTAGTGGTCATGATCAGTGGCACATGCCAACTTTATAAAGGCATTGCGCAAAATAGTTGTGCGAAGCCACCGGTTTCTTGCCTTTGCTTATACCTGCAAGGTCATGCGTATTATATGTGCACTGTGATTGGACACTCTGGCCGTGGCTGAATTGTGTTATGAGTCATAGCCGTTTAACGTACTTGGTAAGCTTTGTGGTCATGGTCAGTGGCACATGCCAACTTTGTGAAGGCATTGCGCACAATAGCCGTGCGAAGCCCCCGGTTTTTTACCTTGTTTATACCTGCAAGGTCATGCGTAGTACATCTGAACTGTGATTGGGCACTCTGACCGTGTCTGACTCGTGTTATGATTCATAACAGTTTAAGGTACTTGGTAAACTTTGTGGTCATGGTCGGTGGCACATGCCAACTTTGTCAAGGCATTGCACACAATAGCCACACCGAGCCACCAACATTCTACGAGGCAACTGGGAGGCGCGAGCATAGCATAGCGAGCGGGGTGAGGCCGGCTTGCCGGGGCGAGCGGGCTTTAGCAACCAATAGCCCGAAAATCGGCCTTCGGCCGCCTACGTCAGACCGCTTCACGCCGTCAGGCGCAAGTTATGCCAAGCTTGCCCTCCCGAAAAAAAACTGGTCGGCCTACTTACAGTCTGCCTTCGCGGCTCGCTAGAGTGAGTCCGTCTGACAAAGTTGGCACGTGCCACTGACCATGACCACAAATATATCCAAGTGAAATTTACTTCTATTGAGCATAACACACGTTAGCCACGGTCAGAGTGTCCAATCATAGTGCAAATGTACTAGGCATGATCTTGCAGGTCAAAATAAGGTAGAATACTGGTAGCTTGGTGTGGCTATTGTGCGCAATGCCTTGACAAAGTTGGCATGGGCCACTCACCATGACCACAAAGCTTACCAAGTGAATTTAACTTATACAAAATGAAACACGAGTCAGCAACAATCAGAGTGCCCAATCACAGTTCAGATGTACTAGGCATGACCTTGCAGGTAAAAACAAGGTAAAAAACCGATGGCTTGCCACGGCTATTGTGCGCAATGCCTTGACAATGTTGACATGTGCCACTGACCATGACCCCAAAGTTTACCAAGTACCTTAAACAGCTATGAAATATAACACGAGTCAGCCATGGTCAGGGTGTCCACTCACAGTGCAGGCATACTGGGCATGACCTTGCAGCTTTAAACAAGGTAGATTACTGGTGGCTCGGTGTGGCTATTGTGCGTAATGCCCTGACAAAGTTGGCATGTGCATCTGACCATGACCACAAATGTATCCAAGTGACCTTTAATTCTATTGATCATAACACAAGACAGCCATGGTCAGAGTGTCCAATCACAGTGCAGATGTACTAGGCATGATCTTGCAATTGCAAACAAGGTAGAATACCAGTGGCTCGGTTTGGCTATTGTGCGCAATGCCTTGACAAAGTTGGCATGTGCCACTGACCACGACCACAAAGATTACCAAGTGACTTTAAATTCTACGAATCATAACACGGGTCAGCCAAAGTCAGAGTGCCAAACCACAGTGTAGATGTACTAGGCATGATCTTGCAATTGCAAACAAGGTAGAATACCAGTGGCTCGGTTTGGCTATTGTGCGCAATGCCTTGACAAAGTTGGCATGTGCCACTGACCATGACCACAAAGTTTAACAAGTGACTTTAACTTCTACGAATCATAACACGGGTCAGCCAAAGTCAGAGTGCCAAACCACAGTTTAGATGTACTAGGCATGACCTTGCGGGTATAATAAAGGTTAAAAACCGGTGGCCTGGCACGGCTATTGTGCGCAATGCCTTGACAAAGGTGGCATGTGCCACTGACCATGACCACAAAGTTTACCAAGAACCTTAAACGGCTATGAATCATAACACGAGTCAGCCACGGTTTGAGTGTCCAATGACAGTGCATGTATATTGGGCATGACCTTACAGAAATAAAAAAAGGTAAACGACTGGTGGCTCGGTGTGGCTTTTGTATGTAATGCCCTGACAAAGTTGGCATGTTCCATTGACCATGACCACAAATGTATCCAAGTTACTTTTGTTGAATATGTTTGCCCCTTGTTCAGTCTTGTACGACGGATCAGGAATGCTTTGCCCCTTGTGGAGGTATGACCCCTGGATTTGTTGTAGGGTGACTCAACTATGCTCTGTCTCATGTGAGATATGACCTGTGAGTACACCATGTAGGTGAGTGGTTAACTTAGCCATTTTGTTGATTTGGCCAAGTGAGAGGTCATGAGCTCGATCCTGGCTCCATGTACATCTTGGTTGTTTTAGAAGCTTCCAAGAAAGAAAGTCCATTGCTTCTGGGAAGCAACACGGCTGATCAGTCACCTTGGCACAAGGATGCTTATGTGTCAAGCCCACAGCGCAAGTCTCTTGGTGATGTGGCAGGGTCAAGCCACTTCTTAGGAATGTGCTTTTGAGTTCTAGGACTGGACAG
>SZWC01011860.1:32618-47076 GCA_023375785.1 Penium margaritaceum
CTTGGTTGCGCACGCGAATAACACTAACACCTTGCATTTTGACTCTCAAAATTCGTAGGTGTTTGCATTTGCGAACTTAATTAGATGAACATGTTCATTATCAGTGAACGACTCCAATCCGACACACAACGAAGAAATTAATTTTGTAAAGATGACATCACATTGTCCGAATAAGCAGACCTTACTTTTATGAAATAGCAACCTAACTCAAACTTGAAGATGGCATACCCATCGTTTTAAAAAAGGAACGGCATGCCCGTATGCCGTTTCTAATTTTAAAGGTCTGGGTATGCCGTGAGCAGACACATTATTCATGGGTATGCCATGTTTATTTTTTAGTGCACCAGGTATGCCGTGCCAAATTTTCGACCCGTGGGTATGCCAGCTTAAAAGTGAGCACGGTGCGGGTATCCGAGCTATTTTTCCCTACAAAAATCAAGGGACCGACAGTTGGGATGTGGCTGACGAGTTTGGAGGTATACTTTACCATGACTAGGGTCAACAACAAGAAGAAGAAATTGACGTCACGACCACATTGTTGTGTGGCACGATGTTGAGTTGGTGGTCCGATTCAAAGATCATTCAATGGCAGTAGGAGATTGACGAGGCTTTATTAACGGCTCATGCGACCGCTCTCACATCATTGACCGTAGGCATTCCACCTCTCGAACAAATCAATTTGATGTGGTGTAACTGTTCGAATCCATCGGAATACTAAATAAACGTTGCGCGTGCCATCCTCACTCACTTCTGAAAGATGAGTGAAAAGTCTCACGCGAGGAAAAGGCTTCAATGCAAGTGTGAGGAGTCCAGTGTGGCAGAGTACACATGGTAATTTATAGAAGCTCATGTAGTCCTCAGGGAGTTGATCAGGCTCAGCAAGAGCTGCTAGGCCGAACCAATTGTACGTGAGAGACAAGTTGAAGATTGCAAAGACAGAAATACGCAAGCGTGTAAAGTTGTAAAGAGAGCGTGAATGGCTAGTTTGAATCATGGATGAGAAAGTACATTAGGAAAGCTTTCTAACAGGCCTAAGTATGCTTAAATGTGTGCATGGAACTGGAGAAACACTCTCTCAAAGTTCACCTCCTAGCACATGTTGAAAATTTGCCCCTCCGCATGCCCAATTGCGACGCCAGGAGGCGCCAATGAGCCACCAGAGAGGGGAAAATTCTTAAAATTGGATCTTGCAGCTCAAGCGTTACTCAAATCGTGAAATGGAGGATTTCCCCTGGAAGTGGACGAGTCGCTGAATCTGTTGAAAGTTGTTTCACCAGAATTGGAAAAGTAACGAGGGAGATATGGGCTTCCAAAGTTGGGGTGTCTGCGGCGGCTCGGGGAACCGGCCGCGACTCGACTTCCGGTGAACAATTGACCGGACCGAGTAACAAATGTCCATCGGGGGATTTTGCCCCGGAAGACAGCCGAGGCGTCCAGTGGATAACAGCCACCGCATCTAGTAGTGCAGGTTGTTATTGAGGGACTTAGAAAAAATCCTGGCTTGGTGTCCGAAAGTCAATAGTACGTTTTGTTACTCAGGGACAGTCAAAATTCTTACTACGGGTCTGCGGACAGGTTTCAAACCCTGCCGCACCCCATCTTCAAACTCAAGTCAATAGAGGCTGAGCTGCATCAAAACAGTGCAAGGGGCCCCTCCATCACGTGCAAAGGGATCTGCGCCTCGGGAAGGGCTCTTGGCACGTGAAGGGAGGTGCCATGTCGTGTGTGCACCATGGAGGCGTTACACGTTTCTGTGGTGCGTGAGACCTGCGCTCTGACGAGCATAACTAGGGCTACGCTTGGCTGATTTGCGCTCAGTTTGGTGCATTGGAGAGCTCATGACTAGCCCATAAATGTTCAGATCAGGTCCATGTACAAAAACTACTGCAGAATGCCATTATTCTCTTCGCAAAAACGGACTGTCTCTGAATTCCTGCTCACATAGCGTGAGACGACCAGAAATATCACGCTCAGTCTCAGATTTGCCCAAAACACAGAAGTGAACCACAAGAGACGGGTCAAAGACATGTCGAGACTGTACCCCCTGCAGATTTCCCGACAAAGGGTTATGAGCCCACATTGATCCTCTCCAAGAAGTTCACATCTTTTGTAGCGCACGGAGTTGTCAACTTAGACAATGTCACTGTAAAGTTCTGAGAACCGTTCAGAGTAGAAGCTACACAGATGGCGCGGAAGGAGACATAGCCCATCCGGAAGTATGCGGGTGGCCCAGGCTTTGGGCTCTACAGGTGGCAGTTTGAACTGCACCTTGCGCATAAAGGGCTACTTAGGGTCATGTTGGGAACAGTCGTGCTTGCAAAGGTGACAGCTACAGACGTGGAGAAACGGGCCTTACAAAAAATGAACACAGAGGCACTCATGCTCCTGGTTTCCATGACAGCCGAGTTGCGGTGGGGCTACTTCCAAGGCTGCAAGCTGGCAACCAAAGCTTGGCAAAAACTTCACGCCATCCACCAATCCAATTTGCTCAAGAATGAAATCTTGACAATGAACTGGCTCCTCATGGTTAGAATCTAGAAGGGAGATGATGTCATCTCCGCCATGCAGCAAATAGAGTCGGTTGCCGCATAATGCAACGACGTTGGGTGGAATATCGACATGCAGCTGCAGGCAATGACCCTCCTCATGGCCCTACTTGAAAACTGGGATCCACTCATCACAATCCTTGAAGGATGGCCGGTGGACAAGCTCACCTATGGCGTGGTCGTAGAGTACATTCGCACCGAGGCGCAACGCCAGAGCTGTGGAGAGGCCTCATCTTCCTCATCCGCCCTTGTCACCAAAATGCGTGGTGGCAGAAGCGGGGGCAGAATAAGCTGCGGAAGGGATGGCGGCAAGAAGGGTGCCAAAAAATGTGCGTGCCGCAATTGCGGCCATATATGACCAATTAACTCACCCGTGAAACTGTGTATCGACAAGTGTATTTGGAAGTGAACAAACTAGTGAACATGGATGGTTCACAGAAACTACTATATATCACATAGAGCCCATCATAATTCTCATTCTAGACAGGGAATGTTCATGTGGACTGTGCTAAAGTGCATTGATTTGGATGTTTTGTGAAAAATGTCTGCGAACAAGAATACACTCATTGATACACTGATCTACAAGTGCGTGAAATGGACGTGATTGACCATACCTCATTGCGGGAAGAAGGGCCACTGGGCCCGTGAGTGCCCGTAGGAGGTGAAGGCCAGCAGCAAGAACACCAAAGGCAAGTTTCTCCGCAACGGCAACAAGAGCCACTTCCTCAAGAAGGCCAACAGGCGGTGCATGGATTCCAAGGCCGAGGATCACACCCAAATCAAGAAGGTGGGGTTCGTCACCTACGAGGAATCCTCCAAGTTAATGGTGGTCACAAACAACAAAGTCGAGCCGGCGGCCGGCCAAGGTGACATGGAGGTGGAAGTCATGGTGGGCGGTAAGAAGAGCTGAGGACAATGTCTGATGTGCAGCACGTCCCCGGCTTGGCTGGAGTTTTTTGTGTCAGCCGCATGACTAAAAAAGGGGTATGAGGTGCTCTTCAGCAGGAAGGGTATAGTGGTGCACAACGACGACGGCCGTGCGGTTGTGCTAGAGGCAAAGCGCAAGGGCGGTCGCTACATCATGGAGACCAAGGTAATCCCCGCGGCATCGGATGCAGTGGACTTGCAGGAGCACGTCGTTAGCATTGCCAAGTGAGGAAGTGCTGATCTGGAGCTTTGGCATCAATGATTGGGGCATGTGGTGCCCGCAACCATTAAGGAGATGGCGAAGCGGGATATGGTGTGTGGCCTTATCATCGACAGTGCAGCAGATGCAACAGGGCACAAAAAGCACAAGCTTTGCATTTTGGGCAAGGCGCGGTGCAGGCCTTTCAACAAGAACACGACTAGCGCACAAGACCTCCTTGAGGTCATGCACAGAAACGTGTGCGGACCATAAAAAATGGTGTCAAACATAGGTTTGAGATACTTTGTCACCTTCGTCAATGAAGCTCTTTGTGTCCTTCATGAAGCGGAAAGGTGAGGTCCTGGACTGGCTAAAGGAGTACGTCGCAACGGTGGAGAGGCAGACTGGCCGGAAGGTCAGTGCGCTACGCAACGACAATGGCGGAGAGTACGTAGGCTGCAGTGGGTGGATGAAGTAGCAGGACATTAAGTAAGAACCCACTAAGCCGTAATCGCCACAATCTAATGGAGTGGTAGAGCGGGCAAACTAGACGCTGCTAAACATGGTATGGACCATGCTTGTGGATGCTGGATTATTGTGAGGATTCGGGGTTGAGGCTATGCGTACAGTGAGCTACACCATCTACCTCACCCCAACAGCGTTGCTGAAGGATAAGGGTGATTGGAAGACACTGCAAGGGGTTTAGAGGTATTCGGGTGCAAGGCGCATGCAATGGTGCAGGCAGCGTAGCAACGCAACAACAAGTTGGAACCATGGGCAAAGTCGTGCTTGCTTCTCAGCTACAATAGCATGCAAAAAGCGTATCGGCTCTCGGATCCGCGCACGCAAGAGATCATCCGCAATCGTGATGTCGAGTTTGACGAGAAGCAGAGCTTCAGCAGCAACAGCAATGACATCAGCATTGGGAACACTCCAAAACCGGGGGAGTGGTTTTGCTCCTTGACTACGAAAAGGAGCTAGCGGACGTGGAGGTCAAGGATGCGGTGTCAGAGAGCAGCGGTGCAGCACGTGCAGCAGCCGACACACAGGACTCTAATGACAATGCAGCTGGGCTGGAGATCCATTGGAAAGATCCGTTGGAGGAGGCAATGCAGGTTTCAAAGCGTGCACTCCCGACGGAGGTCGCGTCGGGCGTCAGAGTGAAATCCTCGGGACGTGCCGTCCATCCGGACTATGTTTCGCCGGAGCGGGCAAGGCCTTCGGGGAGCTGTCCGGTTGATGTTTCACTGGATCGAGGATAGTGCGAAGGATCGCACTAGAGCAACAAGGCGCCACCAAATCATCCGCGTAGTTGTGGAGGCAGGGGAGAGCGTGGAAGCACTTCGACGAAAGCACCGGTCAATGGATCGATATGACACGGCGCATGCTGGCTGCATCAACAGAGCCAACAACCGTGCGAGATGCACTTGCGCAATCCCAAGAGGAAACGTGAGAAAAGTGGGACGCTACCATCAAGTCAGAGTTGGCTTCAATTGTTGAAAATGACACGTCGAAGTTTGTTGACAGGCCAAAAAATGCCAAGGTCACCGGCTCCAAGAGGGTCTTCAAGACCAAGTTCACAAAACAAGGTGTGGTAGATAAGTACGAGGCGCGGCTCGTTGCAAAGGGGTACACACGGCGTAAGGGCAAGCACTACGATGAGACGTTCACCCTCGTCGCCAAGTTCACAAGCATCTGGACAATCTTTGGGGTGGTAGCCGCAAAGGATATGGAGCACCATCAGATGGACGCAAAGACGGCCTTCCTCAATGGCATCATCGACAAAACAAATCCACATGGAGGTGCCATATAGAGTAGAGGCGCCAAAGGGCAAGGTGTGCAAGCTACGGAAGTCCTTGAACGGGCTAAAACAATCGCCCCGATGCTGGTACCAATAGATGGACAGCTTCATGACACAACTCGGCTTCAGGCGCTGTGAGGCGGATCACAGCGTGTACATGCGGTGTAGCAAGAAGCTCCATCAGATTGTTGTTCTCTATGTGGACGATCTGATCTTGTGCTCCTCAGACTTGCCAAGCGTACAATAGCTGAAAGAGCAGCTGAGCAGTAGGTTCCTGATGTTGGACATGGGGGGGCTGGAGTTCTACCTCGGGGTGAGCTCTACGTGGAACCGGAGGGCGCGCACGCTTGAGCTTGGGCAGGCCATATACGTGGCCGAGGTGCTGAAATGGTACGGCATGGAGGACTACAACCAGTCTGTAGTCTCGTCTCCACGACCTATGAATAGAGTGTGGCAATGGCGCCGTAAACAAAAAGAAGAACAGGAGGACATGGCAGGGGTGCCCTACCAATCGACGGTGGGCAGCCTCCTGTACGCCATGGTGGCGACTCAACCGGACCTGGCCTACGCGGTGGGCCAACTGAGCAGGTACGTGGCTGATCCAGAGCCACTACACTGTCAAGAGGCCAAGAGCATCCTACGCTACCTGCAGGAGATGCGGCACGCGTGCCTTAGGTTCGACGGCAAGGGGCGGGCGGACCCTTTATATCTTTTGTGCTATACGGATGGAGACTGCGCCCGCAATGTGACCAAGAAGAAGTCCACATCCGGCTACGTGTTCTTCCGTGCTGGTGCAACAGCCTTGTGGTGCAGCAGAAAACAGGACTGTGTTGCCACCTCCACAGTGGAAGCAGAGTACATCGCGCTGGTCGAGGCTGTCAAGGAGGCGGTGTGGCTCTGCAGGTTGCTGGGGGAGCTGGGCGTGCCGCAACAGGAGCCTACGGTGGCTTAAGAGGACAACATCGGCTCCATCTTGTTGATCAACAACCCAACGCAGCACAAGAGGACGAAGCACATCAAATTGCTTTATCACTACGCACGAAACATAGTTGAAAATGGACAGGTGGTGCTGCAACACTGCAGCACGCACAACATGCTTGCGGATTACTTGACCAAAGTGCAACCCGCGGACTGGCACGCGATGAGCGTGGCCGGGCTTGGGATGACCAGCTATGATGGGCTGGAGGGCGCAGCATAAGATGAATGAGAGCAAGCAGGAGCAGTGGGGATGGAAGGTGCAAGGGGCTGAATGTTGAAAATGTGCCCCTTCGCATGTCCAGTGCGGTGCTAGGAGGCGCCAATGAGCCTCCGGAGTAAGGAAAATTTTCTCAATTAGATCTAGCAGCTTGATGATTGTTCGGATCCTAAATTGAAGGATTGTCTCTGAAATTTGACGAGTTGCTGAATCCGGGGAAAGTTGTTTCACCGGAAGCAGACAAGGAACAAGGGAGATATGAGCTTCCAAAGTTGGGGTGTGCTCGACGGCTCTGGGAGCCAGCCGCGACTCGACTTCCGGTGAAAAATCGACCGGACCGAGCAACAAATGTCCATCTGGGGAATTTTCCCCGGAAGACTGCCAAGGCGTCCAATGAATAATGTCCACTGGATCCAGTAGTGCACGTTGCTACCGGGGGACGTAGCCAAAATGTTGGCTCGGCGTCCGAAACTCAGTAGTACGTTTCGTTACTCGGGGATAGTCAAAATCTTGACTTTAGGTCCGCGAACAGGTTTCAAACCCTGTCGCACCCCATCATCAAAATCAACCCAAAAGAGGCCGAGGTGTGTTGAATCAGTGCAGGGGACTCCTCCATCACGTGCAAATGGATCTGCGCCTCAGGAAGGGCGCTTTGCACGTGAAGGGAGGCGCCACGGCGTGTCAGTACTATGGAGGCGTCAAGCGTTTCTGTGGTGGGTGAGACCTGCACTTTGGCAAGCGTATTTGGGGTACACTTGGCTGAGTCGCGCACGGTTTGGTGCTTTGGAGAGCTCATGACTAGCCTTATAAATGTTGAGATCATGTCCATGTACAAAAACTAACGCAAAATGTCGTGATTTCCTTTGCAAAAACTGACTTTCTCTGAAGTTCTGCTCACATGGCGTGAGATGACCAGTAAGCTCACGCTGAGTCTCAGATTCTCCCAAAACAAAAGACGTGAACTACAAGAGATGGATCAAACACATGTCGGGACTACACCCCATGTGGATTTCCGGACAGTACACTCCTAGCCTTGCGGGATAAGCAGCAGTCACACTCCCACAAAGGAGAATTGCCACCTCTGCCATGTTCACAACCAATACTCTTAGTGAAGACCTTCCTTGAAGTTTCCTGAAGGTCCTCCTACCGCCTGTCTACCTTGAAGGCTGCTCCAGGCCTCCTTGGCCAGTAATTCTAGCCGTCATTGGTGCTGGAAGTGCAGGAGCAGTCCCTTGAACTGGAGCCACTGCCCGCAAACCTTGAAAATCCATATCTCCCTCAAACGGGCTTCGAATGAAGTTTCGTAAAGTGCTACAGATACAAGAAGTCATCCTCTATGCATCTGTTGTGCCTGATGATCTCCATCAAGCAACCCACTTTGATGTGTTTTTGGCACCCTCCATCCATCATTCTCTCAATTTGCCAAAATGAAAATGACACTAGTCTACACTGTGCTCTCAGCTGCTGCAATCGATGTGCTGCCAGCGGCTTGGTGAGAAATTTTGCTAGCATCATGCTCGAGGGGCAGAATTTGATGTGCAGAACCTCCTTTGCCACGAGCTCTTGGACAAAGTGGTAGCACAGGTTGATGTGCCTGGTGTAGGTGTGGAACTCTACGTTCTTCATGAGCGCAATGCCACTAATCTTTTCACAGTAAATTGTCGTTGTTGTTTTATGCTGCTGCCCAAGACTTGCCAGAAACACGAGCATCCACACTGCTTCCTTTGTTAATTCTCTCACAGTGATGCACTGTGCCTTGGTGGAGGAGAGCACAACGCACTCCTGCTTCTTGCTCCTCAAGCCGATGGCTGCTCCTCCAAGCAAAAACAAAAAACCACTAGCAGATCTCCTTTTGTCCAGATCTCTGCCCCAATCTGTGTTGCTGTAGTTGATGAGGATGGGGCTCTTGTTGCAGTTGAAGGTAAGGCTAAGGCTGTTGCTGCTGTCAAGGTAGCACAGCACGCGCTTGACCGCTTTCCAATGTGGCACACTTGGGTTGGTGCAGAAATTTCTCACTGCTCCCACTGCTTGGCTGATGCCGAGACGCGATGCCAACGGCTACATACATTAGGCTCCCAACTGCTGCTTCGTCCATGCGGCTGCTCTGTTACTTGCTGTTAGGAGCCTACATGAGGCTCAGCTTCCTTCCCACTTCCGGCGGTGTCGCCACCTTCCGTGCACCTCCCATGTTGAAGCACTTCACGATGTCGATCACGTAAGTGCTCGACATCTCCAAGGTTTGCTGCTGCCGATCACGCTTCACCTAGAAACCCAGGTAGTGGCTCAGCGCTCCCATGTCCTTCATGACGAATCTGGCTGCAAGGGACTGCTTATGATCTTGAAGGAGAGACTTTGATTCAGTAAGCAATTCATCAACATAGAGCAGGATGATGACCTTGCTTGCGTCCTATGTGTGCCCATAGACCGCATTATCTGACTCGCTGCGCAAAAAACCAAGTCTAGCCAACTGCTCATCAATCTTGTGGTACCATGCAAGCGGCGCTTGCTTCAGGCCATAGAGTGCCTTTACATGCTTGCACACATGGTCCTCCTACCCTTCCACCACATAACCCTCCGGCTTCTCCACGTACACATTGTCCTCAAGGTCACCATTTAGAAATGCACACGTCACATCCAAGTCCATGGCAGCGGCAAGAGAAAGGATTGCACGGATGGAGGAAAACTTTGTGATGGGTGTGATCATCTTGTTGTAATCCACGCCCTCAGTCTGCACATAAGCCTTCAAAAGAAGCCATGCTATATAGATGAGCACATTACAATCAGCACCGTGCTTGCGCTAAAAGTTCTACCTGTAGCCAAACACCCGACGGCCACATGGAGATTTGTCGAGAGTCCAGGTCTTGTTCTCCTCGTCTACTACTGCACACCAATCTACTACATCATCACCACACATTTCTTTGCTAAATGTCATTGGGTCATTGGTGACGGTGAGGAAGAGGAGCTCGAGGTCAGAAGACTCATGTGAAGATGAACAATTGCACAGGTTCAGCAGCTCCTCCAGCGATCTCTGTTTGCTTGCGAGGCGCTCGGATAACCAAAAACACTCCACGTGACCATCTGCACCATGGTTGAGGCGTGTACCTCCATGGCAGCTGCTACTGCTTGCTCGGCTGCTCCTCATTTTCTTCTTTGATTGCCGGCTGCTTTTCCTCCTCAGCTCCCTCTATTGACCTATCAGCACTACCTTCCGCTTGTTCCTCTTCAGCTGTAGGCTCTTTGGCTCCCACTGGCTCCATAGGGTTCCATGTCCAGCCTTTCACATCCTTCATGAATACCATGTCACAGCTGTGGAAGTTCTTGCGTGCGGCGAGGTCGCATAGGCGGTATCCCATGATGTAGTAGCCAAGGAAGGCAGCCTTCACACTGTTNTGAAATCTGGCTTGCGTCCCGTCCATGCCTCCTCCAGCATCATCAGCGGCATGGCACGTGTCGGGCTCCGGTTTTTCGGGTACACGGCGGTGTTGACTGCCTCTGCCCGAAATTTTAGTGGGAGCTTGGCATCCTTGAGCATGCCATGGACACACTACATGAGCGTGCAGTTGGCAAGCTCAGCTATGCCTTCTAGCTGTGGTGTTGCGGATGGCGTTGCCTCGTGTTGGATTTCACAGTTCTTGAGGAAGTCGCAGATTTCATTGGAGAGGTATTCATCTCCACTATCGGTACAAAGCACCTTCATATGCCTGCCACTCTCATTATGTGTAGCAGCCACCCATGCCCTGAATGCATCAAAACAATCATCCTTGGACAGAAGCAGCTGCTCTGCCTTGCTTGTGCTGCACTCACAAAAATGCCGGTTCTGTGCCTGGATGAGGCAACCGCAGCTGTGGATCCTCAGACAGAGCAGCTTGTGCTGCAGATTATTGATGAGCTGTTTCAGAGCAGCATTATCATCACCATTGCCCACAGGCTGGATGTGGTCATCACGGGTGACAAGATTCTGGTGATGGATCAGGATGAAAAGATGGAGCTGGATAAACCTGAAAACCTGCTGAGCCGACCTGAGACCATGTTCCCCATGCTTGTGTACTTCTCAGGACCTACACAAGCTGTAGGCCTGAGGCACATGGCCCGTGAAGTTGCTGTCCGTAAGGCCCAACGGTGATGAGTTCATGACTACGATTTACATGACTCTTCACATCATTTTGTTTATACACACAAAGCTTGTTACATCATCCAAAGAAGTTTCTGTTCTAAAAACAAAAACTAATCCTTCCCAGACAGAAAGAATACCCACGTCTTTTGCGACTTGTCATCTATGAACATTAGAAAGTAAACCTTACCGGACAAGGACTGTGATGGCATGGAACCACAGACGTCAGAGTGCACAAGAGAGAGAATCTCAGCTGCTGCCTTCCCCTCCCTAGTGAATGGAGATTTGGTTTTCTTCCCCTTGATGAAGCTCTTGCAGGCCAATGCACCGGGCTGCGTCACCTCCTGAAGCTCTTGCAGGCCATGCACCATCTGCTGCATGGAGATAACTGCGCCAAAGCCGAGGTGTCGAAGCTGGCGATGCCATAGGCCGATGTCGTTTTCTCCCACTCTCGCAGCTGCTGCTGAGGTAGCTCCCTTCTCTGATACCACAAAAAGATGGTAGAGGCCAATGTCTTGAATCACCCTTGCAAGCACCTGGCCCGCACGTGCTCAGATGTCTGGCCACCATTCTCAAAATGGACCTGCAGGCCTTGGAAGATGAGAGAGGAAACAGAGAGGAGGTAAGCTGCCAGCCCTGGAACATGGAGGACCCCCTTCACATGATGTTCCACGTGCTTCCTTTGGACAGAAGCATAGAAGAAAATCTCATCCTCTCCCACCACTATCTATTCATGATTGTTACCCATGTACACTTGATGAGGTTCAATAGCGGTATAGAGAACAAACCACTCCCGGCGACAGGTCATGTGCCAAGTGGCTCCCGAGTTGTGATTGAGTCAACCGATGTGTGTGACGCCATGTCATGAGTGGTCGCTTAAGAAAATTATGCCAAGGGGCATGAATTGGTTCTGAGACACACATGGTTCTGAGACTATCAAGGCGTGGTTCCATACAATTGTAGTGCATTGTTGAGAAGTCAACCAAACAGCATGGAATCATTGATACAATTCATCATATTTCTTTCAACCCTTCTGGAGAGTGGTCAAACACTTCAGAGCCTTTGAAAGCAAAACACAAGAGGTCGGGGCATGAGGCCAAAAATCCCTTGGACGAATGGCATAAAAATCATGAGGTCAGCGCGTGGTGGGCCATGAGTGTAAAGAAAGAAATTCCCAATCACTGAGATTGAGGACTCGTGTACATCATGGACATAACAACAACGTCACACACGTTGTTTGACTCGAGCGCCCAAGACTTGACATAGTTCTCATTGTGTTTCTAACATGTGTTCCACATGTTCAAGACTTGTCATGGAAGTACACTTACTGCTAAAAACAGGTTATCCAATCATCCCAATTCCTCCTATTGTCTTTTACTCCGTACTTCATCCCCATGAGCTGTTACGTCTCTGGCATACACGAGTCTCTAAACTCCGCGAGTGGATATTTCATTCCTCACATCCATGGCCCACCATGTGTTGACCTCAGGAATTTTACGTTTTTTGGCTGAGGGAATTTTACCACCTGCCTCGGCCTTTGGTGCACTGCATCCAAAGGTTCTCACAACTTTGACCACTTTCTAGAAATTCTGACAGAAATATCATACACTGTATCAATGTTTCAATACTCTTCATTTGAATTCTTGAAGGAAGTATACTTTTATGAAACCGCGCTTTGGCACTCTCAAAACCCCCTGACTTATTGGAGGATTTTTTTTAGCGACCACTTATGACAGGCGACTGCACAGGTCACTCAGTCCGCGCACCAAAGACCTTACATGCGTCATTGTGTTTCCTTTCATTGTATACATGTGCACGACTTGTTAAACACTTCTTATCAAAGAAAACCTACTTCCAAATATAAATCATCCATTTTTCCCAATTCATTGAATCTTCTTTGGCTCTGCACCTCATCCTTGTGAACCAACCATGTTCTACTCGGTGTAAAATTTTGAGTGCAGCGACGCAGAAGGGGTAGCCAACACATTAACTACAAGGCATCAACCTCGTACGAGTCTTCAGCGCATCTCCAGAATTCACACGTTTCTAGACCTTGCAAGGACAATGGTGAATAGATTGAGTGCACCCAGTGACGAGCAGCAATAGATGAAAAGGACTCCAGCGGTGGAGGATCGGCAGCACACAATCAAGGACGCTCTCCAGGCCAACCAGGCAGCAACATTAACTTTTCCGGTGAATGTCGTAGCACTGACAACCCTGACAGCCAACCCTGTGACGGATCCCTCAGACCCAGCAAACCCTTTGCCTCCACCTTTGCCCACCAGGTCGACATCTTGCGGGACAGAAAGCATCGACGGACAGGTTCGCATCAACAAAAACTTGAACCAGACGTTGTCGGGACTCAAGAGCCTCAACACCCATCTGGTGCAAAAACTCAATGGCAATGGAGGAGCTACAGAATTCAAGCACGCGAGAAGCAGTGCTCACTGAGATAAATCTTCAACTCTCAAGTGAGCCCCAATCTCGACTGGTTCTCCCTGAACTGTTCGATCCTTCAAACTCCAAAGGACCAATGGTCAGGATGTGGCTGGTGAGTTTGGATGTGTCCTTCAATACTGTTGGGGTCAACAATGGGGGAAAAAAGAAAGAACTCACGGCCTCGTTTTTGTGGGGCACGACTTTGATTTGGTCTTCTCATCTTAACCCCATCCAATGAAAGCAGGAGAATGGCAGAGTTGGATCAACGGCTCCCTCCGCCGCTCTTGCATCGTCGACCGCACGCGTACTTGCTCTTGATGAAATCATTCCAACCTGGCACAACTCTATGACTCCATAGGAAAACTGGATGGACTTCGCACACGCCCACTTTGGAAAAATGAGCAAGAAGTCTGACACATAGTACAAGATTTAACGCTTGCGTTAGCAATTGATTGTGGCAGGAATTATCACAAAGCTACCATTGGCAGTGACCTCGCTCCCGACGAACTGTGCTCTTTCTACAACAACACCTTTCATCCAAACATCCGGTGAGCAGTTACCATGTTTGGAATTCAAGACGAGCTTCTGAAAGCTATCAAAGCAGCGGACCACATTGACGGCATCAACTACAATGCTAGGATGCAACGGCTGGAAATCCTAAATCCACAACCCTTATCTTGGTGGATGGAATTCAGAGTTGGTGGAATCCTCGTCTCCAATGGAGA
This sequence comes from Penium margaritaceum, assembly GCA_023375785.1. Taxonomy (NCBI): domain Eukaryota; kingdom Viridiplantae; phylum Streptophyta; class Zygnematophyceae; order Desmidiales; family Peniaceae; genus Penium; species Penium margaritaceum. The sequence goes on from SZWC01011860.1 coordinate 46,562, forward strand.
TTGACCCCTTCGATAAACCAATCAATGGCTCTGCTGAACTTGAGTCAAGCCGGGGCACATCTCCTCAATTGTTGGAAAGGGTGGCAATAGGACAGAAAGGAGAAGTCACAGATAGAAAATGAGTCGGGGAACATCACAGCGCAAGAATAGACGACGGAACTCCGATACGTTTGAAAACATCTGCACCGACTGATCAACTATCTGAGCGACTCACATTACCGTAGATGAGGGTTCCTGAGATCCCTAAGATTGATGTGGGATACAACGACAAGCAACGGAGGGGTTGAAAAAGTCTTAGAACTGTATCAACACCACTGGATGGAGGATCTTCTTACAGATTTACAAGCAACGACATGGTTTGGAAAGAGGATTTGCAGACCAAACAGAGGGTGTTTGCAGAAAAAGGCGTCAAAATCCAGTTGTAGATCTGTTGACTTTGTGAATCTACCCAACTATAAATCAAAGATCTGCACGGCAAAATGGTCTGGAGAACTTGCCCAATGAGCAACAAAAAA
>SZWC01011860.1:52968-63305 GCA_023375785.1 Penium margaritaceum
GGGTTTCTAGCACGCCCTTTGTATCCTCACCATGGACCACACCCACCTCAAGAATGGTCATAAGCAGGTTCTTGTAGTCAGCCAATTCTTGGACGCCAATGACAACGTCGTCCCGATGGCATGTGCAATGGTGCAAGGAGAGAATGAGGATGATTGGAAGTGGTTTTCAGACCGGTTGGCAACGGCATATCCTATGATGGCACAACAAGGTACTGTGATCATTTCTGACCACGAAAAGGGGTTTCTCAATGCAATGGAGCAGAATGTTTCCGGGGCACATCACACGTACCACTGCTTCCACCTGAGGCAGAACATCAAACAGAACTTTGGCAAGAAAACAGGCTATTGGTTCTGGTGCCTGGCCCAAATGGTCATGGTTACAATGTGACAGAGGTGTAAGGAACAACTACGAGTAGTCAACTCCAGAGCAACAGTTTACCTTCTTGGAGTGGATGGAGTTGGGAACATCTCGACGGAGTAGTGGGCAAGACTCTACTTTCCTCTCAGCCGTGGAGGGCACACTACATCAAACTTAAGGGAGTCATTGAATACACACATTGTGGAGTGCACAAAGCTCTTCACCTTCTACTACTTTGCCACCTGGTACACGTGGGTGCAGCAGTTGCTTACATATCGTCATGAATTGAGCAAAGAATGTGAAGGCCAAGTGGCACCCACTCCTGCGAAGCTGACTCCTCAACAGCATAGTCACAAGCCATGACTACGAAGCCGTGGAGGAAGGACCACACTCGGCCAACGTGACCGGGTCAAGCAACAGAACACGCATGGTAAACATGCTGGACCATACGTGCACGTGCAGGAAATGGAAGGAGTGGGGCCAACCCTGTCCTCATGCATGCGCCTTTGTCACCAGTAGTGGGGAGCAAGCAGAGCCCCTGTGCGACGTTGGAGACATTTGCATGGCATCCAGGAGCACGTACAAATTTCACATGCATGGCGTCAACCGCAAGTTGCTCAAATTCAAGGAGGGAGTGTTGTGGTAGCAGCTGGGCGTAGAATGTGGTGTAGGTTGGTTGAATAGCCCTCTCTGGGACCGCGAAGACAAGAGTCGGAAGAGACATTCATCTCCCCACGCTATGGCCAAAAGGGCCACACGAGAAAAAGGTGTACAAAAAAACCTGTTGTGGCTCTAATTGCAGAGGCAGCTGCCAATGCTCTTTGCCATCAACTCAAACACGCAGAAGAGACTGTCAAGGCAATTGCTGGATGCTGGCCTTCAAGCAGGACCAAGGCAGGCCACAGTAGTAGCACGTCAAACTGCAGTAGCTGCCACTGGAACGTCCTTTGCAGCTGCAATAACTTCAGGTACAAGAAGCAAAGCTGCGAACAAGATTGTTCTCCTTCCAAAGGATAGACCACAAGGTCATGGAACCAATGTTCTCACCGTTGGTGTGGGTTGGGGATGGGCAAGGCACGCACGTAGCCGCAGCACAACTGCAACTTCACCAAGAGATTCGGCTACAGCCTGAGCAGTGACAGAAGGAATGGCAACAGTAATAGGAATGAGAAAAACTGTTAACGACGATGCTAAGAACAACCCTGGTGTTTCGAGCTATGACTCCGCACTAGAAGAAATAAATGATCCAGAGAGGTAAATATTTTCCGATTCAAAAGAGGAAAAGGACAAAGAAGACCTCTATAATGACCCGCGCCAGCAGAGGGAGTGGGAGGTACGTAGTGTCCGCGTGCAGCAATAGGCTTGCGTCATGGATGGGTGGGAGGAATACGTAGAGGAGTGGGACGATGAACCCAAGATCTTCTGAAATGTAACCTGCATACCATTCATGTTTGTTGTTTACATTGTTGCAGTCCCACCACATTACTGATTGCTCACTAAAACTGTTACCCTTTGTTCCTTGTTATGCGGTCAAGCAAAAATCTGGCCTGCAACCACTTGTGTGACCAGCATCTTCATCTGTGACCGGCAGCCACATCATGGACCAGCAGCCACATCTGAGACCAGAAGACACTTTTGTGCCCAAGTTACACAGTTGCATGGACAGACACTCCGGTGATGAGCAACCTGTTACGTGACAAAGAGTAGGATTACAAAGGGTTAGATTGCACGTGGTCAATTTTAGCACAATGCTGGCTGAAGGGGGGTAGCATTGTGTTACTTGACGTGTCTCATTGAAACATATTCAAATTCAATTTTTCATTGTAGTGTTGAATCTGTATAATAACACCATCCCATAAAGAAGACGACTTTTACAGTGTGCATCCTTAATTAGAAACTTGATAGTAATCTGTTATGGAATAAAAGCTTGTTGTCATTGGGTATTTCATTCTCTTTCCTCACTAGTTTGTTTCCACTCCACCGGACATACTTGAACACTTGGTGCCACTTGTAGCAAGCATCATACCACTTGTAGCAAGCATCAAAGAGTGTGTGACATCATTTATGGTGGGTGATGGTGTGGCATACTAACTCATGCGTTACAACGACTGTATCCCAAATCCAGTTCACATTGTGAAGATGTACATGTGTCCATGTTCACATGGGCACTGGCCAAATGATGACAGTGCGTTTAAAGAAGACAGGACATTTAAAGAATGAATCTTCTACTACATGGACGATAGCGACACTGAAGAATTGGTATACCACAGACACATCAGATTCAGACGATGATGATGTGTACGTTTAATACTACACAGATTACTATTGTGTTATTGGCAACTTGTATGCAGCCTGTCAGATCATGTCATGGATCTCCTCTTTGCCTCCGTTTGTCCAGCGTTGGTTGGTTAGTGGACGCCCAAATCCCTTAGTCTCTAGCATTGTAGTGTGACTAGACATGAGAAAGCAGACATCTTCACTTCATTGCAGAAATTGTACCTCACTTTCTAAAAAAGTGTTTTTGCGTAGCAAATGGGATTACACGATGATGACGGGCATTTGGTTTTACAATACATGTAGTAAACAACAATACACCCTGAACCATAAAGATACACCTTCATCGGGATTCACACCTACTAAGTGGACGTAATGTTAAGTTCCTGCGCTCTGTCTTTGGGCATGTCACCATTGATGAGACTGTTTTACATTTCATATATCGACATAAAGAATAAGGGAAACTAATGAGGTTCTCTTTGAAAGCATGTCATACGACATATGGAAAACGTGTGAACCTCACGCCATTAAGACATGTGACCAGGAACATCAAAAGCTATAATGAAAATGCCAATAATGAACCCTTTTGAATCTTGTCACAACCTTCCAAGAAGCAGAATGAATTTGTCCACCAATGGCTCCGAGAACTTCCATGGTACCCAAAGTTCTGGACAATCGTTAGGCCAGGACGAAGGCATTCAGTGTCTGGTCACCCAAGTCATCACTTTTGGGGTTGGAGCTTCGATGTTTAACCAGTAGCAAGGATATGGTACATATCTACGTAAAGCATAATGGCAACAAAAGAGGTTCTCTTCGAAAGCATGTCATACCACACATGGAAGATGTGTGAACCTCAGGCCATTAGGACATGAGACGGGGAACATCAAAGGCTAGAACAACAGTGCCAATAATGAACCCTTTGATTCTTGTCAGAACCTTCCAAGAAGCATAATGACTTTGTCCACTAATGGCTCCAGGGACTTCCATGGTTCCCAAAGGTTTGGACAATCGTTAGGCCGGGGCGAAGGTGTTTGGTGTCAGGTCACCCAACACATCACTTTAGGGGTTGGAGCTTCCACATGTAACCAGCAGCAAGGATATGGTACATATCTACAATCCCACTCCTACTTGATGAGCCTCTTATGCCACCTGACCTTGCTCAATTCAGGCCAAGCAATGTCCCCAACCTACCCATTGTGTGTATGTACACTTGTTCAGGTCTGTCCCTAAGACATTATTCTAGTGTGAATTGTCGTTGTGGGATTACAATACATGTTACAACAAGCAAAGAACAAAAAGACATATGCTACGGGGACCTAACCTCACTGTTTCAAGTGTCATGTCATACAGGTTTGCCAAACTCAGAACATAATGCATTGTTGACACTAAAATGGGTGTCCGTGTCAAACGGACAATTCTCAGCATAGACGAGGGCTTTCCAAAGGAACCTATCGGATGTAGATATGACCGGTTCGAACACAATTGAATACGTACTATGCAAATCCCCTCCAAATGGCATGGTTATTCCTCCGCGGTACAACAATTTCAAGGATGATTTCCACCCACAAAATTCAATTTTTCTGTTTGTAAAGGATATATCTGGGTTACTTTTCCTCTAGTTCTCAGGTGAAATTGCAATCTGTCGGTAGCCCACCAAAATTCAGGCGATGACGGACGGGTCCATTCACCACTTCTGATTTCGACAGTGAAGGCACGTGTGGATACATTGTTTCTCAAACAAATAACATGTGGAATGTTTTTCTTTTCTAACAGTGCATTTGGTGGTCATGGCGCACTTATTAGATGAGTTTCTAGCATGGCTCACATAGAAGATCCCGCTGGTGGATGTGGGGTCAGTAAAGAGCGGTATGTCAGATCTGTTGAGAATTTTGTGGATACATGGTTGCTCCCCCGTTCATGGAATGATTCTTCAATCCTCGTGGGTATGAAATCAACGGGTAATAAGGCTGGTATCACACTGCCCCGTAGCAACTTGTTCCCGCATTTTGCGTTTCCTCTATAAAAAAAAACGGTAAGTCGGAGGTTGTCCTTGGGCGTCTACAGTCACTCCAGAGCCCGTAACAACTTGCCAACTTCTCTCGTCAGTGTGAGGACACTGAAAGAAAGTTTCTGAAGTTTTCTCATGTGAGACTGTCAGTGTTGACCCATGTAATCGAGTCACACCCCATGATGAACGTGCGAACTGTTGAGCGCCGTCGACAAGTTGCTACAAACTTGCTACACCCCTTGAGGTGCAGCAACTCCTCGCAACTCTCTACAGTCATGTAGTTTTCCGACAACAAGGTGTCAACCGAACCGCCGCTGGCTCAATTTGCTTGTCATTACTTTGATTGTGATGTCATCAAAGCGAGCCATGTCATCACATGCACGAACTCACTCCACTTTGATGAGTACGAAAAAAATCAAATCATGCATGCTACTTGCGAGCGGATGGTGTAACACTGTTGTTGAATGAACTTGGACGCAAAAAACTGTGCGCCATCATGTCAATTGCATGAGCACAAGCCGAGCACACTCGACGCGGTTTGCGTTGAACGAGTTGATCAGCCCTATGAACTTAACTCACCGCGGCTCCCAATGGTAAGTTGTGTTCGTTCGGTGTGACCCGGCCTCCAGATTGGCAGGAGCGGTGTTCTCCTGCTTCTTACTCATAGTTTAGTAGTGAGCCATTTTCACGAGATGTGGTTTGGCTAGCTGACGCGGCGTCAGTCAACGCTGGCGTGTGCTTTGGCAACCCCTCTAGCACGTGCTTGTCACGTTTCCCTTTAAAAAGTGTTGGTGTAACGGCTGCTCACCATTTTGCGACTGCCTATGGGACTAAACGAAAGCCCTCAGAATCAAGTCCAAGAATGGATGCGAGTGACAGCCTCAGCCACTTTTGGCTGAGACGCACCGCGCAAAGAACGGACGGGGTCGTCATAGGGTAGTTTGTAAACATGCAACACAAAAACCCTATCATTTCACGTGGCATTGCCACGTGGAACAGGACCCTAGCGGCGCTCTAAGGGTGGAGGAGGAGTGACGCGATGGATTTCCATCATGACACTCTTCTTACCCCAAAATCACACAAGAGGTATCTCTCCGGGCTAGAGTTGACCTGGACTCTAGCCCGTATGTTATTTTACGGACAAGGGCACCTCGAGACTCCAATCTCGAGACCCCAAAGCACCCCGTGAATGTTTCAAGACCGTTTTTAATCCTAAAAACGGTCCATACACTACATTCCTCCCCATTTTGCTCCAAACCGTCCCGGTTTGTCCTTGCTCAGGGAGGTTTGATCATTGCGTAGTTCAAGATACAAACCATGCAACAAAAGCATGCATAAGAGCACAGTTGTGAACTGTTGTCATCTGTAACACTGTTGCGTCATGTTCACGCACAATCAACCACATGCATGCATGGTTTCTGCGATTGTGATCATCTGCGTACAACATTCCGTGTTGATCACGCAATCCGTTGGCTCTTGCGAAGACAAGGCACGTACAACCTCTGTACGTTTGAGCACCGGTGCTGGCGTTCCTTCACGGAAGTTTCCATCACACGTGTGTATCTTTGGCATTGTCAATGCCTTTTTGGGGCGTACAATTTCAATTTCGTCTTGCCATTTTGGAAGAGGGTGTAGAAGTGAAAATGTTCCACATTCCGTTTGGTACGTGTTCAGCAAACTGTTGTGGTGACGCCTCCTCCCCCTTTGTAAGGAACGTCCCTGCGACCAATTAACCGGGCGTCCCTGCGAAAACCGTCTAGGTCCACACAACAAAGCCATTTGTCTGTCAGACAGGATCTCTTCCTAGGGGTTGTTGCCAAGGTGGTACCTCCCCGCAACATTGTCAGTATGAGCAAACTAGTATTCGGACATCAGTCCTTTCGGTTGGAAACCACGTGTTCATGACCACGCGTAGGTCCACGATACCTCTTTCAGCACCTGTGGATTGGTTGGCTGAACTCAACCAAGATCCACAAAGCCCATGCGACATGCAAGCCGGCTTCCTCTTAGGTTTGGGAAGTGCCAATGACCCAAGACATGGTTGCTGCGCATCTTGTTTCCCTTTTAAGATTATGTTCATCTTAAAAGGAGGCAGCATTGGTCGTCTGGCAAGCGCAATTGCCGTCAAAAAGTGTCATCAGACATGATGGACAATGCTCCGACCTAGATGATGTTCGTGACAACAATCATCGCCTCATTTCCACTAGAAATGAATACCACGGGTTGCCACCCACGTCCCTGGTCAAAATCTGGTCGGCTTTGGAATGGCAGAGTCGAGATACACATATCTCATTTTCATGGAGTACGTCCACAAGCAAAGTGTTCAACATGTCCTGACCACCGGTCCGGTGGAAAATAACATCGAACCATGGTCCTACAAGGTTATCCTTGCCGATGCCAACTCCATGGCATGAGTGAACACTTGTGAATCACAACTCGTGATCCCAGTACCGAAACAAACGGTTCCTTCTTCCCAGTGTTGTCATGTGATCGACATGCAAGACGGGATCTTCGGTACCAAGAACACAGCCTGGAACAACATTGTTAAACCGTATGTCCCATTTATCACGTACAATCGGTACAACATCGCCCAGTCAAGTGGTATGAGCGGAACCGCCGGCCCACTGGACCGAAACTACTCTCAATGTAACGGTTTTGGACGTAGTCCTTGGTTGTCTAGGCCAAAACCGTTGTGCTTGAAGATCCCCAACCCTCCAGCCATTTTGTCTCGCCATCCATAGACCAAAGATCTACACGTGACCTTCATGGCACCAACATTACACTGTAGAGGAACGGACGGATTCTTGACCCACTGGGCCAAGAATGCGGAGTACAAGGGTTTTTGGCCCTTGCGTTACTCCACCTTCCCATCCTCTTGCCAGGATGATCCCACTCGGATATCGGGGATCTTTCATTGGTCTGCATGACACTTTTCGTGCCACCAGAGTGAGCAACTTGGGACATCGGTGCATTTCCCAAGGCTTTTTCTCCATGGGCACCGCCCACATAGGAGACACTTGACAAAACCTTTCCAGTAAGTGCTACATCAATGGCAACAAAGGAAACCATTTCCGATGTGAAAGGTTTGCCACCCCTTCAACCGGACCAACTAGGTCAATGAAGCGTGCGTCAACTACACCGTAGTTGAATGAGGTATCCATCCTCGGATAGAAAGGATAGTTCCTGAAGCTTCTCTTACCTTGTCGAGGTACTTAATCGTACTTAGAGAAGTATGGGTTACGATCGCTATTGGCGATCTTGTTCATTTCAACAAAATCCGTCGTGAGTTATGTTTGTAGATCGATTAAGCACGACTAGTGCCACGCCATAGTTTTGGTGTGTTTGGCATCGGTCCACGTGACGTCGTAAGAGCACATTGTACATCAAGGATTGATTGTGCTTTCACTATCACAATTCGTGAGGGAGATCAACTTGTCCATCAGTTTTTGGTAAGGGATATCGTCCCTTACGGGTCTAATGCAACGAGTCTTTCAAGTCAACATTTGGGTATGACACACTGGTCACCCTTAGTCTGTCTTGACGTTGAATTTGGCTCGTTCCATGGCCGATCGGGCCATGGAGATGGAGTTACCAACATTTGGCTGGAGTACATGTGACTTCTTTAGATGTTGTAGCCACGGTCGTAGTGTGGGATGTAACACTTAGACCGTGTTGTGTTGCCAACTATGTTGTAGTTAGCTAGTCGTCAAGTTATGAGATCGTCAAAGTGTCATGGTAATAATATGGTGGGAGGGAACATCCCCGTCCACCTTTACCATGACATTTGCATACAGGTGAGGGTTCACGTCACCGACATTCAGTTGAGACACTCTCCTCTGTCACTTTCCATGACAGGTTCACTTGTGGAGTGAACACAAGCGGAAGGTGTCACCGTCGGGATTCCACGACTTTCAACATTTGGTCGACTGCATTTGATGCTATGCAACATCATTTGACTTCTTGGAGTACCGCTCTACGGTACATCAAGTCATAGAGAGGGGAGAGAAGACCGCTCTCTATTCTTTGATGCATCTACAATTTCAAGAGGAGTTCGTTCTTTGTTAGGTCGTAGTGCTTGTCAAAAATGATGAAGCGGCAATGGTTTTGCCACTAGGTACATACCCAAGAGTCTTGTTCTTGACCTGTTTAATTGCGCATTGATGTCTGCATCAGACATGAGTAATGACGCACTATACCTCCGGCATGATAGGATGCATGCACATACATGAAATCGTTAAGCCTCCAAGGCATATCGTGCCTTCTTGGGAGAGCTACAAAGATCATACGTCAGATGATATCATTTCCCTTTGAGCGTAGTAGCACAGTGGCAATGAACATGCGACTCCCGCGGCAGAAGTCAATCAGCGACTAGACAACTTGTTTGGTGTAATGGTGTCGCCATTAAATGACACTGCAGTCGGCAGTTTGATTTGAATGTCACAAAGCCGATGTGATCATTCATTTTTTTTACCGTACCTTGATGTCGTTATCGACGCACCAATGGTTAATGGACAATTTTCTCGTGCATGTCGTGCAAATTTTCCAACTTTGCCGCATACTCAGTTCCACACGACCAAAGTGAAATGGTATGAGTCGCATACCTTGTTTCATTGAGACGTTGGAGACCTCCGGCATTTGGTCATAACTATAGACCTTCTACGTTCATGCAAGTCGTACATGCGTAGGATCTAGTGCTGCACCAGGCTGGTTCGGAGGTGTCCGTCCACCGTTAGCATGGTGCAAGTTCGAGGAAATCGACCTCGGAACACGTGATTTATCCATGAAAATTCTGCTTGTACTTCTTTCCAAGCATCTTTCTGTACTGCTATCGGCAAAGGCAGAATTTCAGTTCCAAATGGTAGCCACAGTCGGCGGCTAAATTCCCTTGGTCGTTATGCCATTCGGGCATACATTCGATCATCACAGTCTTGTGTGAAGATTTCTTGAAAATTCTCAATAAGGAATTTTCCAGTATGACCAACCTCGAATTTGTCGAAGTGTCTCTCAATCACCAAAAGATGTGTTTCCACAGCGTCAAAGAAAGCACTTGGCACACTTGCCCTTAGAACCACCCCGAGCGTAGATCGTACGCCTTGATATGGTGGTTTGTCCCGAGTACGCGTAGAGCGTTATGTGGCGATCGCCACCCATGTCATCGGTGCAATTGACACCTATGCATGTATCGTACCGTTGACATTGACATGGCTAGTCCAATGGGAACCCATGTTGGTAGTGTTTTTGACACTCAAAGCAGTGGTGCATTCGACACGTGCCACGGGTTGCCATCCGGCCACCATGTTGTAGTACGATCAATAGTATATTCAATTGGTAATCGACATTTGTTTTGAGCAATCGACACTTGTGTTGCGCAATCAACACATGCTTTGTGCAAATGGCAGTTTTTTTATGCAATCAGCACTTGTCTTACAATCGGCACTCGTTTCGTACAATCGGCACCTCGTACTCATGAGTTTTGACACTCGAGATACACAAAAGTGATGGTCTCAATGGTGGCATCCGCGGTGCAATCGGCACTCACGTCGACACGCCTTTTGCACTCACATCTGGAGTGTGCTCTTAGATTGGTTGGGGTGCCTTTTGCACATGTGTCACTGACATATCTCGCAACCGTGACTGAAGTGCAATCGGCACTTTTCTCAATGGTACTGCCCGTACCTGCAACGCTGATGTATCAAC